>JABWDB010000104.1:0-242939 GCA_019614645.1 Stratiolaelaps scimitus | reverse complement strand
TCTCCCTATAATTTCCAATTCAGCTAAAACGGTTTTTTTTCCGATAAACCAGTTCAAATTTAGCCACGATGCACAATGGGCGCCCCTGGCTCCCCTGAGTTGGCAGACAAAAAATTCCCACGGTCACTGATAGCAACACAGAGGCGAAGGTAAATTCCTATGTTCCAGACTCCTTCCGACTCAGTAATCCACCGACGCCGTGTATCTCAAACGTCTCGGATCCCATTTGCAGACCCAACCAGCATGGACTCTTCCACGAGGTTGTGATTTCCCGATCAAAATACTTGTTCAGATCTTACTCTCAGCCGTCGTGCTTTTGTGGCAGGCTTCGTTACTTCGGACGGTTGCCTTCCCAACGGCAATCCGGTCGCTCTTGCTTTCACCTCAGTTCTTCATAGGCCTTCACTCGTTGACCTTTCGCGTCTTCGCGAGGAATTCCCCCCAGACGACGAAGGGCAAATAATATGCCCATGGAGACACCATTCTTACCATACAAACTTAGCTAAGCTTTATTTACAAAAGTCTTATTTATTTGATAGTAACGGCTTGCCCACCACGACGTCCTTTGTCCAAGCTCTTCACCACCAAAAAAGGCTCACCACCGGACCTTCGTCATCGAAGTCCCGTCGGTGATGTCGACCACACCGAATAGAGCTTACTACGCCGCATGAATAGCGACGGGCTTGCCATGTTTGTGCATTTTGTCACGCTAACAGGCTATTACTTTGTTTAGTGCGGTGCACAAGCAGCTCTCTGTGGAGAATATAGTCGGAAAAACAGCACAACCGAATAGACGCTCAGAAAGAGAATAGACCTCTTGCACCTCACATATGAGGTATCAGGATGAGTATGTTTGACAGAGTGATCTGCTATTCAGCCATTCCATACATCGTAAAACCGCCCAAGACGCGAACGAATCACTGAATATGATACGACCTCATCAGTCGCGATAGGCTTTTTCAGTTACTATATTTTGTAGCAGGCCTGTGAGACATTTATATCTCCAAACTGCTTACTCTATATGAACCCCTATGGAAAAAGGGCGTTTGCATGCATTTTCATTCAACTGCTTGGTGCCGTGTCTCCAGATATTTTGGTTTGCGGAACGAAGGGCTGACCGAATCTGAAGAATCCTACAGCAGTCTTCTCTGGGATACGTATTGTATAATATTCTCTCAAGGTAAGCTAGCTGCAGCTTTACTGTATTCAATACTATAAGGGGCACTCGGCTCTCTTGCTTCTACAACATGCCTCGGCACCGCTGTGTAGCATTTCTTCAAAGACCCCTCAGGGGTGGATGCTTGATACGAGAGATTTGGGTAGTTACGTCTGACATTAAGGTCATTCGTCGCATTTTCCTTTTCTGGTTTGCCCGCTCAGTCGGTCATGATGACCTTATCTGGAGTTTCTCTGACAGACCCATGTTCCGTAGGCAATAACAATCGTACTCCCCGCAAACCACGATTTGTTAAGATCAAAACCGCGATCGCAAATGCTGATAGATATAGGCAAGCAGATTATCCCAAATTGTGCGAGACAGAGAGTGCGTATTAGAATATGTCTCCCTTACTACATCCAGGACAAGTCCTCGTACGTGGGTGGCGTTCCACCCCAGAAAATCCGCAGAAATTCTTCTCCATTGTAAGGTAGTTTAAAATTTCTTAGGATCACTTAACTTGCCCTATGAAGACTCGTGGGCGCAGTTACTTTAAGCTAAAATGGTGCTCAGACTTCTTAGCTATGAAGTAGATCTGTATAGCATTTCCAAAATGCGGGACTTTTGTTTTCCAATTTGAGAATATTTGTAAATTCGTAGTTTTAATAATGCCACGTTTCAGGTGAGTCCGAACGCCGGCGCATGTGGCTACGGCTATGCATGATGAGCTTCCAATTAGGAATTTCGGTCGTCTTCATGAACTATCTCAGTTCGGAGCTTACTTCCTCGATGACGATTAGGAAAAACGAGAACTCCATCGATAGCTATGGCGACGTTCTGAAATTTCCGAAAGTCCGTATTATGGTTGGAGCGGATTCGTTTCATGCAAAGATATACGAAGTACGTGATGATATCGGTCAATCCTTGACTAATAGCAATTCAAAGACTGAGTAATTTCCATGTCTATATATGTGTAATTAGGGTGTATATGTATACCTCACTGAAACCACCGGCTGGCTGCGAGAAACTCTCCGCTATATATAAATGTCTGCAAGGTAGAGAAAAATAAACATCTGAAGTGCCAGGGACCAATATTTTCATAGGTTGAAAAACAATCGCCCATCCTCAGAAGGCGCTAGTCTTACGTATTTCAACTAGAGAAGTCCATAATTCTAGATTTAGCTTTGTGCGCTAAGCAAAAAAGTCCTAAGTATTTTCAAAAACAACCTCTCCGTGAAGATTGATCATCATTAGGCGTGTTCTGTCTGGCGTTGCCTGTAAGATTGAGCGAAGTTTTACCTTTCTTCTGATATTCTAGACGGCCCAAGACGGTGTGTTGAAGCAATTGGAACCACGTTTACATTTGGTAAAGCGACTTTACCAATTTGGGCCAAAAGTGCTCGACATGCTACAACAGGTTTTAGACCGAAACCGTGTTGTATGCGTTGATGAATTTATATGCAGAGGGATTACATTGCAGGTAATAAAACAACAACGCTAATCTCACTTTAAGTTTGCTTGGTTTATCTGCACACTATCCTATGTGAGATCTGTACCTCATTTTGGGATGACACAGGTGCTGGATAAGTGCTTTGTTTGCAACGTCTAAAGTCTCTACGGAATCCCTCCGTTTCTACCAAATGCCATAATAGCTACACTCCAATTTAGTGGAAATGTGTGATAATGGCATTGTTCAACATGTTCTCAATACATAGGTCTTCAAGAGGACCGGCCAATGCCCCAAAGTGAGATGTACCACTGGGACTGCAGGGTCGTTTACGGGAGGGGCGATGGTGTCCCGCCGCGTTCCTTGGGAGATACGAGAGAAGATTTTTATGGGGTACGCAGTATATTGTTAGCATGGTCACTCAATGTTGCACCTATAAATATCGCAGGCACAGAGCTGTTATTAATACATACATATGTGTAACTAATAACTCTCAAAGTGTCGAGGTTTAGTCGTATAAGTAGTTCTTGACGACCACCACCGATGAAAGTGTGGTGTGAGCTATATGCCTAAAAATAGCCATAAATTTAGTAGTTTTTTTAAATTTACTATTTAATTGTCGGTCTGCTAAGAGAGTGGTATCGTAAAACAATTATTTCAGTGCGCACGTGTGTCGGGAGGCATATCTGTTTGAAAAAAATATGCTATGGCTAACACGCGTTATGGACAAGTGTGCTGTTACGCCAGCATTCAATTCTGAGGATTATACCAAGGTAAAGAGCGCATTAATCTGGAAAGATGCCAAGCATCGAATCACCACCGCACGGACGTATTCTGCTAGATTTATATTTTAATGTGCAAAGCATTGGATTTAAGTGAACTGTTTTGTTCCATAAGAACAACTGTACTGTTGCTGCGAGATATATTATGAAACATATATGTCGTGTCATTTAGGAACCCCAACCAACATGAAAGCAACAAGACGCATTGAGAGAATCTGACTCTGGGTGCTGTATTCTTTAAGCCTCTATTTTAGCAAAATTACATATAAGACATGTGTATCGTATTGTGTCCATAGGCAGGTGACAAAATAATATTTTACAAACATGAATAACTAACAAAATGTACGGATAATTGGCCAGCCCTTCTTTCACCAGAATGTAATGAAAATATATGATGCCATTAATGTTAATGAATTTCACTAGTGTAATTGCTTCCATTCAATATCACGGAGTTAGAAGCATGCCGCTTTTTTTGGCAGTGATCCCTACTATCGATTTTAACTGTATTCTTCTCATCATTTTAGCCTCTATCCTTAGACGACATTCTGGGCAGTCTGACTGTTCTTGCCGTCGGACTTGGCCATGCAATCGTATCACTCGCGGCAGAGGTCTTATATTTCAGAAGTGATACCAGGCCACTTATTGCTGCTTAATTACGGCGAAGAAGATATGAGGTGCAAGTGTCATATCATCTGGAGGGGTCTGCAAGTATTTCGTAGAAGACTTGCGAAGAAAATCTACTGAACAATCGTTTGTGTCAAATGAGGATATTCAGTGAATCAACGAAAACAATGCGACTGCTGTGCAATAATCCGCAAAGGAACCAAGGTATAGCGACGAAGTGCAAGGACTGACATTGCTATAGAAAGAGGGAACGGTCTTTCCTATGGAAAGTACTAAACGCTCAGTGTTTATCTTAACGAATCAATCTAACCACTAATAGGGGGATAAATATCCCTAACGCTTGGCTGACATCCGCCGCCTTGCTCATGTCGGTCGCCGACCTGATCACCACCCTTCTCCCCTCTGATGTTATCCTCCACTTCTCCGCTTCTCGTGACGGTGCCCTTGATCAGACGGGCATCCTCCGGGTTCCTCCGAACAAGCAGCACCGGCAGCAGGTATGGCTGATGTTCTCTACCAGAAGATGCGGGACTCCCCTCTGGCCTCGCGCTGTCGACAGGGCGAGTGCGGAGGCATGGCTCCACGCGTAGCACTCCTCGTCTCTTGGCACTGCCGTCAACGACCTCTCTTCCCTGTTCTGTGTGGATCTCGGCCTCGGGCCTCTTATGGTTGAGGCCTACAGCTGCGGCTGTCGAGGGATCCTGTCGCGGCGAATGGTCACTACGGCCTATCGTGCGAGGGAAGCACCAGTGGCCAGCTCTCCCCACACGCGCTGGCACTATCCGCTATCCCTTGCATAAGGGAACCGCAGGGCCTCAGGGTTGAGGACGGCCTCACCCTCATCCTCTTCCACCGAGGCCAGCACCTTATTTAGGATGGCATGGTGTTTGATACTCTAACACCCTCTTATGTCAACCTTCTGTGCAATAACCCAATGCAGAGCAGACCAAGCTACAGAAACACGCCGCCCTCTAGGCAATCCATCTTGTCTCCACTCTTGCTTTCGAAACCCCAGGCGGCCACGTTCCCCTCACAACTAATCTTCTCGAAGGAGTCTACCACAGCCTGAGTCGTTCCAACGGGACAAGAGGAGGCAACACCACTCGGGACCATGACGACCCCAGCCTGACACCCTGTCCTCAAAAATAAAACATATTACAAATGCAACTCCGACGGCTCTTAACTTAGGAAGTCAACAGGCATACCGAATGCAATTTATTATAATTAGGTTGCACCATGCATAGCTTAATTCAAAATTATATAAGCTTGAGCGCTGCCGGCATTTCGTGTATAGTTTCGTGTATATACATTCTGGTTACGGTTTTGTGACATTGGTGAGCCAAGTTCCATTGCTATGGACGTTATTATACATATCTGCAATAGTTATAGCCCTAGTAACAATAGTTAGAGTTATAGTCCTGTATTTAAACAACATGTAAACTATAGATTTTCTTCTCTTTTTTAATGCAGACAATTTTGCCAGTCTTCTTTTCGTTGTATATGAATGCAATTGATAATTAATATTCACCAGATTCTCAACGCCGTCTGCATCTTTCACATCTCAAGAGTCGCGATAATACAAAACTGAAAACATAGCATTGGAAACCGAGGTTGATTTCCGATAGCAGTATTTACGAGGGATGCACACGCGAAATAATGCTAGACATATATCAATCTCCGTGGTCTTCTCATTGCTCAGTAGCGTTTTCATTTGCATTTTAAAGAACTGTGATATTTTGAGACATGCACACAGCACCACCTCGCACTATTTGTCCACCTTCGAACACAATCAACTCTTCCGAAGGTCCGCACCACAAGGTTCGAAAATTTTATTCAATATATCGGTAACAAAATCTATATTAAATAAATACGAACATTTTCAAGTATCATAGTTTGCATTAACCCATGATATGGGTTAATGCATGATAACCTGATATATATATTTCGTGATGTGGGTCCTGCATCGATTTTAACAATATTGTGCGTCGCATGTTTATGTGGTTTTTATGTGTAGAGACACAGGCAACACTGGATCAAGCCGGGTCTGCCATCGCACATTTCGGTATCAAATATTGACCTAAAAACGCTATTTAAAAACAATGATTTGAAGTGCGTTATATTGTATTCACCAGAATGTATGATATGATATACCCGTACGCTAGCTAGCTATTTCTGACTGTTTTAAGGAAGAAATTCTACCAGCAGTTTTGGATGAACTGCTTAACCCGAATGATTCTACCTTTATCGATAATTTGGAATATCTTTGGAAGTACTTTGGAATGACATATTAGATGCTCAAGCAAGTTATTGACCCAATCATAATCAAAACTTAGCGGCAATATCATTGTTGTTGCTGTCTTACAGAGAGTCTATTATAGAGTGTGTGTTGGGTTCAAATCCTGTCAGACGCGGAGAATCTTTGGAGTTCTTTATCATCTTTCTTTATCTGAGGGTTCTTGTCAGGTACGAGTAAGGCAGAGAATAAGCAAAGGTGGCCCCGACAGGTCCTCATAGTAATACTTAAAGGTTAAGAGCTGAGGCCTGTCAGATAGGGGAACAGCTGAGAGTCAGCTTGAAAAAAAAAACAAAAAACA
Organism: Stratiolaelaps scimitus; assembly: GCA_019614645.1. Taxonomy (NCBI): domain Eukaryota; kingdom Metazoa; phylum Arthropoda; class Arachnida; order Mesostigmata; family Laelapidae; genus Stratiolaelaps; species Stratiolaelaps scimitus. Next base: position 236,336 of record JABWDB010000104.1, on the reverse strand, counting down.
GAGAGTCTATTATAATCACCCGCTCAGAAAGTATCTACACAGGCTGAATAAATTCCAGAAAACAATTTCACACCATATACAAAGCCTTTTTCATTGAATAGGTCTATCCTTGAAATGCATAAATACAACAAGAAGAACTCAGTCCGTGGATATTTCCCTGTCGGCATGACGAATTTCAGTTTGAAAAATTTGGATGTGCTACGAAGCCTAAGTGAAGTTTACAGAGCTGGCACTCTGTCTCTATCAACTACTGGAACGTCTTACGTAATAATGCGAGACATTAGAATGATATGCACACTATTTCCAAGGTTTAACTTAAGGACTGTTACGAACACTTCCCTATTTGTATCAGTCTAAACTAAATGACTACACCATATTACGTAGATTGGAATTCAAATAGCCGAATGCCGTGATGTCAACTAAGGGGCCTCTTGTATTTCTGATTTGCGGCGGCTCCCACAACTTTAGGGACAGTGGATGTTAAACGCTCTAGGACAGAGGTAACTCACATTTTCGCTCATCATGTTTAATCTTGAAACTCCTATGTGTTCCAAGGACGCAGCTCACTACGGCCCTCTTCGAGGAGAGGAGTGGAGGGAATCTTAAACATACGCTTGCTCCTCTGCGAATCGCGGTGTGCCACTCATCAGGACACATGTATATTTAGAAATGAGCAATGAAGTCCCAGGACTCGTTTCAGGAAGAAAGACAGGTTTTATTCGGTCGAGTTTTTCGAGCTATGTCTTTGATAAGTACTCCCAGATAACCTGCACGCCGTAGGATGCAACCGGTGCCACCTTGAATTCAAACAAGGCTCGTGTATTAGTTACACATTATACGAATGTAACCCAGCCAAACCTAATCCGACGCAGAGCGAAGCATACAAGCCTTAAAGGTGATCATTGAGACCTATTGTCTATACTACAGCTGATATAGGTAACAAACGCTATTCGACCATCCAATGAAGAATCTATGGAAAAATGGTCGACGACAAATCTACTGTACTTCGTGCATGTAAATACTACGTAGAAAGGTTAACGAGTAACTCAATGAACTAAAGCCTATAATCTAAGGGGTCTAGTTCACATATTCACTGATCACAAAGTTTGCAAGGACATAGTATCTGTTATGATGGAATCTAGAAAAAAACGAGCAGGTCTTTCTAAACAGGAATTATGAGAAAAAATGCAGATCTAGAAAGTCTGTGCAGACGGAGAGTATAGGGCAGTCAGGGCAGTTTGATGCCAGATAGGATGGACCGAGACTTGACTCAGTAGAATCGGTGTCTGGAAGTTCTAAAGTAACACGAATATAGTTCATCTGTAGTAACACGAGCATTGTTTCAAATCGTTCCAAGTCGGCATAGATCTCGTGGTTCAGTGGACGCTACTTTGTTGATTTTCTCCGATGCGGACTCAATACAAACAACCTTAACAGCCTAGCGTTTTTAGGGGAGGTAGATCATAAACCAGTCGATTGAGATCGTCGCGCATCCTAGACATTCTACATTTGCAGAAAGATCTAGTGGCGTAAGCAAGTAAAGTCATCCGCTTGAGTAGAACGACTTTTAGGTTAATTTGCTTATTTTCCATTGCCTTGGTGACTGACACTGTTTCGAGATATCTCTTGAGGCTCTTAATCAACAGCGTTTCTTAAACATTGGACAAGCGTGTTCACAAAGATTTGTAAATGTCCTGACAGAGCTCCAAGCGTTTCTTTCGTGTTCACGTGGACCAATACATGAGCAGGAACAAATGCGCAGGCGAAGACCATAGTCAGAAGAGAGAGTGTTAATAGGTGTTCGCATGGCGTTCCACACGATGTTGTATGTCCATGGGTTAATGCAAACTATGATACTTGAAAATGTTCGTATTTATTTAATATAGATTTTGTTACCGATATATTGAATAAAATTTTCGAACCTTGTGGTGCGGACCTTCGGAAGAGTTGATTGTGTTCGAAGGTGGACAAATAGTGCGAGGTGGTGCTGTGTGCATGTCTCAAAATATCACAGTTCTTTAAAATGCAAATGAAAACGCTACTGAGCAATGAGAAGACCACGGAGATTGATATATGTCTAGCATTATTTCGCGTGTGCATCCCTCGTAAATACTGCTATCGGAAATCAACCTCGGTTTCCAATGCTATGTTTTCAGTTTTGTATTATCGCGACTCTTGAGATGTGAAAGATGCAGACGGCGTTGAGAATCTGGTGAATATTAATTATCAATTGCATTCATATACAACGAAAAGAAGACTGGCAAAATTGTCTGCATTAAAAAAGAGAAGAAAATCTATAGTTTACATGTTGTTTAAATACAGGACTATAACTCTAACTATTGTTACTAGGGCTATAACTATTGCAGATATGTATAATAACGTCCATAGCAATGGAACTTGGCTCACCAATGTCACAAAACCGTAACCAGAATGTATATACACGAAACTATACACGAAATGCCGGCAGCGCTCAAGCTTATATAATTTTGAATTAAGCTATGCATGGTGCAACCTAATTATAATAAATTGCATTCGGTATGCCTGTTGACTTCCTAAGTTAAGAGCCGTCGGAGTTGCATTTGTAATATGTTTTATTTTTGAGGACAGGGTGTCAGGCTGGGGTCGTCATGGTCCCGAGTGGTGTTGCCTCCTCTTGTCCCGTTGGAACGACTCAGGCTGTGGTAGACTCCTTCGAGAAGATTAGTTGTGAGGGGAACGTGGCCGCCTGGGGTTTCGAAAGCAAGAGTGGAGACAAGATGGATTGCCTAGAGGGCGGCGTGTTTCTGTAGCTTGGTCTGCTCTGCATTGGGTTATTGCACAGAAGGTTGACATAAGAGGGTGTTAGAGTATCAAACACCATGCCATCCTAAATAAGGTGCTGGCCTCGGTGGAAGAGGATGAGGGTGAGGCCGTCCTCAACCCTGAGGCCCTGCGGTTCCCTTATGCAAGGGATAGCGGATAGTGCCAGCGCGTGTGGGGAGAGCTGGCCACTGGTGCTTCCCTCGCACGATAGGCCGTAGTGACCATTCGCCGCGACAGGATCCCTCGACAGCCGCAGCTGTAGGCCTCAACCATAAGAGGCCCGAGGCCGAGATCCACACAGAACAGGGAAGAGAGGTCGTTGACGGCAGTGCCAAGAGACGAGGAGTGCTACGCGTGGAGCCATGCCTCCGCACTCGCCCTGTCGACAGCGCGAGGCCAGAGGGGAGTCCCGCATCTTCTGGTAGAGAACATCAGCCATACCTGCTGCCGGTGCTGCTTGTTCGGAGGAACCCGGAGGATGCCCGTCTGATCAAGGGCACCGTCACGAGAAGCGGAGAAGTGGAGGATAACATCAGAGGGGAGAAGCGTGGTGATCAGGTCGGCGACCGACATGAGCAAGGCGGCGGATGTCAGCCAAGCGTTAGGGATATTTATCCCCCTATTAGTGGTTAGATTGATTCGTTAAGATAAACACTGAGCGTTTAGTACTTTCCATAGGAAAGACCGTTCCCTCTTTCTATAGCAATGTCAGTCCTTGCACTTCGTCGCTATACCTTGGTTCCTTTGCGGATTATTGCACAGCAGTCGCATTGTTTTCGTTGATTCACTGAATATCCTCATTTGACACAAACGATTGTTCAGTAGATTTTCTTCGCAAGTCTTCTACGAAATACTTGCAGACCCCTCCAGATGATATGACACTTGCACCTCATATCTTCTTCGCCGTAATTAAGCAGCAATAAGTGGCCTGGTATCACTTCTGAAATATAAGACCTCTGCCGCGAGTGATACGATTGCATGGCCAAGTCCGACGGCAAGAACAGTCAGACTGCCCAGAATGTCGTCTAAGGATAGAGGCTAAAATGATGAGAAGAATACAGTTAAAATCGATAGTAGGGATCACTGCCAAAAAAAGCGGCATGCTTCTAACTCCGTGATATTGAATGGAAGCAATTACACTAGTGAAATTCATTAACATTAATGGCATCATATATTTTCATTACATTCTGGTGAAAGAAGGGCTGGCCAATTATCCGTACATTTTGTTAGTTATTCATGTTTGTAAAATATTATTTTGTCACCTGCCTATGGACACAATACGATACACATGTCTTATATGTAATTTTGCTAAAATAGAGGCTTAAAGAATACAGCACCCAGAGTCAGATTCTCTCAATGCGTCTTGTTGCTTTCATGTTGGTTGGGGTTCCTAAATGACACGACATATATGTTTCATAATATATCTCGCAGCAACAGTACAGTTGTTCTTATGGAACAAAACAGTTCACTTAAATCCAATGCTTTGCACATTAAAATATAAATCTAGCAGAATACGTCCGTGCGGTGGTGATTCGATGCTTGGCATCTTTCCAGATTAATGCGCTCTTTACCTTGGTATAATCCTCAGAATTGAATGCTGGCGTAACAGCACACTTGTCCATAACGCGTGTTAGCCATAGCATATTTTTTTCAAACAGATATGCCTCCCGACACACGTGCGCACTGAAATAATTGTTTTACGATACCACTCTCTTAGCAGACCGACAATTAAATAGTAAATTTAAAAAAACTACTAAATTTATGGCTATTTTTAGGCATATAGCTCACACCACACTTTCATCGGTGGTGGTCGTCAAGAACTACTTATACGACTAAACCTCGACACTTTGAGAGTTATTAGTTACACATATGTATGTATTAATAACAGCTCTGTGCCTGCGATATTTATAGGTGCAACATTGAGTGACCATGCTAACAATATACTGCGTACCCCATAAAAATCTTCTCTCGTATCTCCCAAGGAACGCGGCGGGACACCATCGCCCCTCCCGTAAACGACCCTGCAGTCCCAGTGGTACATCTCACTTTGGGGCATTGGCCGGTCCTCTTGAAGACCTATGTATTGAGAACATGTTGAACAATGCCATTATCACACATTTCCACTAAATTGGAGTGTAGCTATTATGGCATTTGGTAGAAACGGAGGGATTCCGTAGAGACTTTAGACGTTGCAAACAAAGCACTTATCCAGCACCTGTGTCATCCCAAAATGAGGTACAGATCTCACATAGGATAGTGTGCAGATAAACCAAGCAAACTTAAAGTGAGATTAGCGTTGTTGTTTTATTACCTGCAATGTAATCCCTCTGCATATGAATTCATCAACGCATACAACACGGTTTCGGTCTAAAACCTGTTGTAGCATGTCGAGCACTTTTGGCCCAAATTGGTAAAGTCGCTTTACCAAATGTAAACGTGGTTCCAATTGCTTCAACACACCGTCTTGGGCCGTCTAGAATATCAGAAGAAAGGTAAAACTTCGCTCAATCTTACAGGCAACGCCAGACAGAACACGCCTAATGATGATCAATCTTCACGGAGAGGTTGTTTTTGAAAATACTTAGGACTTTTTTGCTTAGCGCACAAAGCTAAATCTAGAATTATGGACTTCTCTAGTTGAAATACGTAAGACTAGCGCCTTCTGAGGATGGGCGATTGTTTTTCAACCTATGAAAATATTGGTCCCTGGCACTTCAGATGTTTATTTTTCTCTACCTTGCAGACATTTATATATAGCGGAGAGTTTCTCGCAGCCAGCCGGTGGTTTCAGTGAGGTATACATATACACCCTAATTACACATATATAGACATGGAAATTACTCAGTCTTTGAATTGCTATTAGTCAAGGATTGACCGATATCATCACGTACTTCGTATATCTTTGCATGAAACGAATCCGCTCCAACCATAATACGGACTTTCGGAAATTTCAGAACGTCGCCATAGCTATCGATGGAGTTCTCGTTTTTCCTAATCGTCATCGAGGAAGTAAGCTCCGAGCTGAGATAGTTCATGAAGACGACCGAAATTCCTAATTGGAAGCTCATCATGCATAGCCGTAGCCACATGCGCCGGCGTTCGGACTCACCTGAAACGTGGCATTATTAAAACTACGAATTTACAAATATTCTCAAATTGGAAAACAAAAGTCCCGCATTTTGGAAATGCTATACAGATCTACTTCATAGCTAAGAAGTCTGAGCACCATTTTAGCTTAAAGTAACTGCGCCCACGAGTCTTCATAGGGCAAGTTAAGTGATCCTAAGAAATTTTAAACTACCTTACAATGGAGAAGAATTTCTGCGGATTTTCTGGGGTGGAACGCCACCCACGTACGAGGACTTGTCCTGGATGTAGTAAGGGAGACATATTCTAATACGCACTCTCTGTCTCGCACAATTTGGGATAATCTGCTTGCCTATATCTATCAGCATTTGCGATCGCGGTTTTGATCTTAACAAATCGTGGTTTGCGGGGAGTACGATTGTTATTGCCTACGGAACATGGGTCTGTCAGAGAAACTCCAGATAAGGTCATCATGACCGACTGAGCGGGCAAACCAGAAAAGGAAAATGCGACGAATGACCTTAATGTCAGAGGTAACTACCCAAATCTCTCGTATCAAGCATCCACCCCTGAGGGGTCTTTGAAGAAATGCTACACAGCGGTGCCGAGGCATGTTGTAGAAGCAAGAGAGCCGAGTGCCCCTTATAGTATTGAATACAGTAAAGCTGCAGCTAGCTTACCTTGAGAGAATATTATACAATACGTATCCCAGAGAAGACTGCTGTAGGATTCTTCAGATTCGGTCAGCCCTTCGTTCCGCAAACCAAAATATCTGGAGACACGGCACCAAGCAGTTGAATGAAAATTGCATGCAAACGCCCTTTTTCCATAGGGGTTCATATAGAGTAAGCAGTTTGGAGATATAAATGTCTCACAGGCCTGCTACAAAATATAGTAACTGAAAAAGCCTATCGCGACTGATGAGGTCGTATCATATTCAGTGATTCGTTCGCGTCTTGGGCGGTTTTACGATGTATGGAATGGCTGAATAGCAGATCACTCTGTCAAACATACTCATCCTGATACCTCATATGTGAGGTGCAAGAGGTCTATTCTCTTTCTGAGCGTCTATTCGGTTGTGCTGTTTTTCCGACTATATTCTCCACAGAGAGCTGCTTGTGCACCGCACTAAACAAAGTAATAGCCTGTTAGCGTGACAAAATGCACAAACATGGCAAGCCCGTCGCTATTCATGCGGCGTAGTAAGCTCTATTCGGTGTGGTCGACATCACCGACGGGACTTCGATGACGAAGGTCCGGTGGTGAGCCTTTTTTGGTGGTGAAGAGCTTGGACAAAGGACGTCGTGGTGGGCAAGCCGTTACTATCAAATAAATAAGACTTTTGTAAATAAAGCTTAGCTAAGTTTGTATGGTAAGAATGGTGTCTCCATGGGCATATTATTTGCCCTTCGTCGTCTGGGGGGAATTCCTCGCGAAGACGCGAAAGGTCAACGAGTGAAGGCCTATGAAGAACTGAGGTGAAAGCAAGAGCGACCGGATTGCCGTTGGGAAGGCAACCGTCCGAAGTAACGAAGCCTGCCACAAAAGCACGACGGCTGAGAGTAAGATCTGAACAAGTATTTTGATCGGGAAATCACAACCTCGTGGAAGAGTCCATGCTGGTTGGGTCTGCAAATGGGATCCGAGACGTTTGAGATACACGGCGTCGGTGGATTACTGAGTCGGAAGGAGTCTGGAACATAGGAATTTACCTTCGCCTCTGTGTTGCTATCAGTGACCGTGGGAATTTTTTGTCTGCCAACTCAGGGGAGCCAGGGGCGCCCATTGTGCATCGTGGCTAAATTTGAACTGGTTTATCGGAAAAAAAAACGTTTTAGCTGAATTGGAAATTATAGGGAGAAACCAGAGAAAATAAAAGTCTGCGCCTCGGGCAGCAGAATCTACCTCGGGGACCAAAGCTGGCTGTCGACAAAGGATGTTCACGGAAATATATGCTCGGTGCAAGAACTAGTCATCATTATGTTATGCCATTATTGTACCTGTTTATCCAAAACGAATAGAAATGAATGAATTCTAGCAATGTACGGTAATCAAAATAGCATGGTGATAGTTACGTACTTCCTGTATTTCAAATGATTAAAGAGCTTGTAAGTAAATATATGTATATATTTTTACTTTTCTCTTAGTGATACCTTTGAAGGATCCAGCAAATGAGCGGTAGCATAATTATGGATGCTGCAAGCGAAAGCCACACATCCAAATCAAAGGCAAACATGAAGTTGAACGGGTCGACAACCTGATGAGACATTGTAAAGCAAACATCCTTCCAAAATTAGTGGCTCCTTTTAGCTGCGCTGTGGTTAAATGTAACCAGAAAGGTATTATAAGAAATGTTTATTTCTTAGTAGGACAGGACATTAACTGTGGTCGAAGTTCTTTTGCAGACTTACTAGTGAATGATTAATTATTTAGAATACCAATTCGGATACGTATGATTTCTCACAGGCGCGTATAACACGCATTAGTTAACAGTTGGAAGTCCGCGAACGAATGCGATTACTTCCAATTATTATATTTGTCCTTCAGCCAGTGCAAAGTGGAGCTGATTTGAACAGACGAGAGTGAAAAAATAGGGAATTAGCATATTTATCTTGCTATCTATTGTATTCTCAACCAGGATCATGACAAACAGATGACTTGAACAGAACTGCGCTTGATAAACCATGTTGCATAAGCACGATCATTTTAAAATATCCAATGGCATATCTCATAAGCAGTAACTAATTTTGCCACTTTTCGATTTTAATAAATAAACCAACTATAGCAGTCAGGCGCCCCTAATGACTGCGTATGGATATTTGTGAAAATGTGGGTACTTTAGATGGGGTCCAGGAGAGCAGGCGTAAACTTGTCACTGCACCGTAAGTGTTATGCTAGGTATTAACGAGACCAAGGTTGAGCAGTGACTGATCTTTATTGTGGGCTGTCACTCGGTGCCCGTGTGTTGACATCTGCCACTAGGTGGCGTGGCGTCTGCCGCGGGCGCCTCCAAATATTCGTGTCTCCAAACATCCCCTTTCCTTTACAATTTATACAATGAGTGATGTGGGAGACTGATGATTCTATAATAGTAACAATTACAATATACTGTAGTGTGTCTGTGACCCATAACGTCGTAGCGTTTAGTACAAGTGCTACAATGTTGGGTTTAAAATACTAAAATAATATGATTAAAATATGACTAAAACAACTAAATGACTCAGTACAAACAGCCATTTACCGTATCGACGTACTTGTTCTCTTATTATTATTATTATTGTATTATTGTTATTATTATTTACATTGGCGATTTTTGCTTGTTTTATTTTTTGCTATATTCTCTGCGGGTCGACGAATATCTCCTTGCTTTCTACCAATCTTCCCGCCTCCTTTTGCTCTATTGTCTAATTCGCCTGTTGCGCCTTTGCTGGTGGTACTAGCCTGAGACGTCGCGCGTGTGGTCTGTGTTCGTTGGTTCTCTGCTCTCTGTTCGAACACTGCCGTATGTCTGTTACAAATTCTACGCGCCGTGTGCGCTATGTCAGACTCAGCTCTGCGCTTGCGTGTTTGAGGTGGTGGAGTGACCTGCGCCTTTAGTGTAGCCGCCCGATTTTTTGCTGTTGTCGCTCTTGTAGCGTATCTGATGTGCACGGTCGCCATTTTACTTGTACCGTGTGTACTTTTGCTGACAGTGTTCTGTGCAGTGTTGAGTGGGCTGGTGGTGTTGGTGGTCGGTGGTGTATTTGTGTGTGTACTAAGCCCGTTTTGTGCGTCCGATGTCCCCTGTCGCCCCAATGGGCTTTCTGGCGAGTGCATCGTTATGTCCCTTGGTGTCGATTCACTTTCTGGATGTTCTCTTGGAGCGGCCGGCTCTACAGGTGCCCTCGGAACTATTCGACCGCTGACAGGTACGCGCTGTGAACAAACAGAGTGCGCCTTATTTTCCTTATCACTATAAATTGTGCTTTGTGGGGTGGGAACTACAATGATGTGTTTTCTATTCCTGATTAGTTCGTTGCCGCCTTCCAGGCGTATTTTGTATGTTCTTGGTCTGATTTGTTCTATGCACCGACCCTTGATCCATTCGTGTGATAAATCCATCGGTTGCACTCGAACCCACTGCCCTCTCATTATAGGAGCGAGTTCTCTTGTGCCGTGATTATACGCTTTTTGTGCGGCTTGTTGACGTTTACTGATTGTTTCGGTAACTTGTTTGTGATTGGCTGTTTGCAGTCTGTTTTCTTTCACTGGCAGAAATGTTGCAATAGTTCGTCCGTAAAATTTTTGTGCTGGTGAGAGCCCCTCGATTTGTTCAGTTGCTCGCCATTCTAGTAGAGCCATGTTTATGTCCTCTTTACTGTGCCCCACCTTCTTCACAATTCGTTTGGCTATTTTGACTGCACTTTCTGCTTTTCCGTTTGACTGGTGATGGTGTGGTGCGCTGACTATGTGCTTAACCAACCATGTGCTGCAAAACTCTTTGAATTCTCTTGCCATGTACCGTGGATCTGAGTCCGTGTGTAGTTCGCTCGGTCTTCCGTGTCGCCCGAACTGTATACTGGTCTTTTTAATTATCTGGCTTGTAGTTGTGTTCCGGCCCAGCTCATCTAATTCAAAATAGTCACTATATCCATCTACAGTGACCAAGTAGTTCATTCCTTCCCATACGAAAATGTCTTGATGAACTATTTGCCAGGGCCGTTGTGGGATACTCTTGCTGAGTAGTGGTTCTGCGCGTTGTTTTATTTTGTAGGTCTGACAGGCTGTGCATCGGTTTGCAAAAAGTTTAATGTCTTCCTTTATTTTTGGCCAGTATATAGTATCTTTGATACGGCGGCACATGGCATCGTATGCGAGATGCGACTTGTGTGTGCGGCGCAAAAATTCTGCTCTCAGGTTTGGTGGGACCACTACTGCAGACCCACGATATATCACACCCTCGTCTATACTAAGTTCGTCACGTATACTCCAGAAAGGCAATAGTTCGTTTGGGACGTCCTTTTCTTTGTCGGGCCAACCCTGTTGTATATTGTTGATTAAAATCTGCATTTTGGTATTTTGTGTTGTCTCAACTTTTACTTGCTCTATCAAGGGGTCGGAAATTCTGTTCTGGTCTCTCTGTCTTGTTTCCTCTAGTTCCAGCCTGCATATATGGTCCGTTGTCTGCTCGTATTCTAAGGGGTGTCGGCTTAATAGATCCGCAATTATATTGTTTTTTCCTGGTATGTATTTCACGGTTATGTCATACCTCATTAGTTCGAGCCTCATTCGCTGTAGTCGCTTTGGACACGAGTCTAAAGCCTTGGAAAATATACTTTCTAACGGCTTGTGGTCTGTATGGACTGTTACGTTCTTCATCGCGTATATGTAGTTCTCGAATTTCTTACATGTCATAAGAATTGCCAAACATTCTTTCTCAATGACAGCGTAGTTTTTTTCTGTGGAACTTAACGAGTGAGATGTGTACGCCACTGGCCTGCCGTCCTGTATCAGAACACCTCCCAATCCATATTCACTTGCATCCGTCTGTAATATGATTGGTTTCTCTTTGTCGAAGTACGCTAGTATCGGTGTTTCTGTAAGTTTTCGTTTTATTGTTTCGAAGGCTTCTTGTTGCTGGCTTTGCCAACTGAACTCATACTGCTTTTGTGTGAGTCTGCGCAATGGTTCCGTGAGTTGTGACAGGTTGGGGACGAATGGGAGCAGATAGTTGACACAACCCAGAAAGCTCATTATGCCTTTTATGTTTTTGGGGGGTGGCATGTCTCTGATGGCCTTTATTTTATCTGTGTCGGCTTTGAGTCCCTCTCTGCTAATCACGTGGCCCATGAATTTCACCTCTGACATACCTAAACGTAGTTTGCTTTTGTTGAAACGTAGTCCTACTGTGCGTGCTCTCTGAAATAAGGCGTGTAGACTACGGTGATGGTTTTCGGTGGCCTCAGCTAATGTTTTGCCCTCTCCCCATACAATTGTATCGTCAGCCACCACGGCTACGTTTTCAAGTCCTTCGTATGCCTGTACTTGCCGTCGCTGGTATTCTTCGGGAGCCGACGCAATCCCCTGAGGTACCCTACAATACTGGTATCTACCTATAGGTGTCCAAAATGTAGTGTAGTCTCGACTTTCTGGGCTCAATACCATTTGATAGAAGCCATCCCTAGCATCGAGTACTGAGAATATTTTTGCTTTACTAAGGCGGTGGAGTGTGTCATTAAGCGTAGGCATTGGATATCGTGGCCTGTGTATAGCTTTGTTTAATGCATGTGGGTCTAAGACGATTCTCAACTTACGTCCTGGACGGTGCACTGCTACGAGATTTGATACCCATTCCGTCGGGTGGTCCACCTTTTGTATGACGCCTTGATGCTCCAATTCTCGGACCCGTTCTACGATTTCCTCGACGAAAGCGACAGGTGGGGTGCGTGGCGGCTGTTGCACGGGCCTCGCTTCCTCCTTGATGTGGATTTTCACTGGTTGCGGTAGTTTACCGAGCCCTTGGAAAATGTCTTTATATTCCTCGATGAGGGCGTCGATGCGATCCTTGTCTTGTTGTATCACCATGTTCACGTTTTCAACTTCTTGTGACACTTTGATTAAACCTAGTTCTAGGCAAGTGTTCGCCGACAGTAACGTTTCTACTTTTCCGTCAATGACTTGGAATTTGATCGTTCTTTTCATCTTCCTTGTCTTTACGGTTAGCACAACGGACCCCATGGTGACTGCTCTTGAATTGTCGTACATTTTCAACAGCTTTCTGTCCTTGTGGTCCAGTTGAGCGGCTTTGTTGACGCTATGTATGGTCAAGTATGTCGACAGACCCATGACGTTGCACGTTGCACCAGTGTCGAGAAGAGCTCTGATTTCTATTTCGTGTTTACTTCCGGTCCGAAGAGTGGTGTATAACTTCCTCTTCGGTATCCTACCGATAGTTTCAGTCTGGAATGTGTCGTCCGACTCGAATCCTTCGTACGCTTCCATGTCCTGTTCCTCTACTGCCCTTATGTTGTGCTTGTGCTTGGATCTGCACATACGCGCGAAGTGGTTGTTTTTGTTGCATTCGCTACACGTTTTTCCTGCTGCCGGACATCTTTGTGGTGGATGTACTCGTCCGCAATTTGGACACTGTCGGTCACGGGGGTGAAGCTCCTTTTCTTGTCGTTTGCGTCCGTTTTGTGTTCTGTGCTGACGCACCAAGGCTACCTCCTCTGGACGCTGCTTATCACGACTGCCTCCCTGTCGATCACGTTCAATAACTGACAGTGCACGCTCGTTGTCCTCGTAAGTCTCCAGCGTGAGCATGACTTGCTCGGTTGTCAGCTTTTTATGGTCTTCGTGGCGGAAAAGTGCTTCTCTCGCCATTGCCAACCGAGTTCCGAGGATCAGTTTGTCCCTGAGCATAACTTTTTCATGCTCTTCGTACGCACACCGTTTTGCCATCTGAGTCATCCGTTCTCTGAACTCCTTCACGGTTTCAGCGTCCCCCTGGCCGGCCTTCAGAAACAGGTATCTCTGGAATATGATATTCCTGTGACACTTATATCTTTTGGACAGTGCATCCAGGAGTGCTTTGAGTGAGAGGCAAGGTTCTTCGCCGGTCGGGTCCTGTCTGTCCCCTGGTACCATTTCAACTCCGAGACCATTCAAGAATATGTGGTGCTCGTCTCCGTACACTGACCTGAAGTGTGCCAACTGTCTCCGGGGGGACATCTTGTATACGTCGTTGATTAGAGCGTAGTCCGTCCAAGCGTCCAAGAAAATGGTCCAAAATGGTTACATCTCCTTCATCATCGAAACCTCCCAACTGGATCCTAATAGAAGCACCAGAGGACGCAGGAGAGGCTGCTCGCCTCGCATTATACCCAAAATTTGGACATGAAACGTTCCGTTATCGATTGAACGAACAGATCAAGGAGAACCGTTCCCGCCCAATAAGTTAAAGAGAATCATACTTCCCCCCAATCACACAAGAAGAAATCAGACTAGTTCCTAACCGTATTAAATTCCTTAAATCTCCCGATGCGAACTCTCTTCCCGACTAAGTTGTCAAATCTTCATTAGGGACCATCCATTCGCATTCCGAAAATGTTCATTGGTTTATTGGTTTATGCTAGAATACTTATTTGACTCTGGAGATTTCCTAAGAAGCAGAGAAAAGGCTCGGCTTGCGTTCAACCTAAAGCCGGGCAACCTACCAAGTGACGAATAAGCCTTCATGTAAATTTGAAAGCTCTCCTTTCATGGATTTCGGAGAGAACATTCTTCGCATACTACCATCCGCAATGTTCTTGACATGGCAAAAGAACAGACGATGAAGCCCCTTCCCTTGCGCTCACATTGTCTAACAGTAATGCTAAACATAAAGAATGCTTTAACCCAATGTAGCGGGACCTATTCAATGACTGATTAGCTTCGCTGGGGCCTACACATATCCAAGGAGGATCATAGCCCCATATATCTATAAGCATTAGATTCAATATGACGGGCGGAGTACCCAGTTATCGCAGGTGTCCTGCAGGGCTCGGTCCTTGGGCCAACTCTGTGAAATGTGGCATATGACGGAGTCAATAGCCTATGCGAATTATGTGGTTAAAGAAATATACATTTTATTCAAACGTACAATAATTAGGAATTATTTCTAGGGATTGTTGGGCGGGGATTAGCTGGGACCAGGGCTGAGTTATAGTGGTCACTTCTAGGGATATCCCTTGTCTTCAAGACATAACCAATGGAGCCTTAGCGGACATCTTTCAGTGGCTCTTGCTAATCCTATTATAGTGTCTTCAGTATATGCTGTGATATGCTGGACAGAGGCCTCACCGGACCCTATATATGAGATTAGCCGCTGAGACAGAACCAATGGCACCACGGAGTTATATCGTCTTCTTTCGCGCACCAAAGATGCTTCTGATTCAAGACAATATATAGATGGAGCACGTAACCCCGAGAAAAATTCAATCACACTGAGTTAACTGATAGGGCTCTCAAGTATTAGATTTGTATAAATGTACAACAATTTCAGCTCCTGAAACACAATATACTATAAATTATTTACAAAAAATTATTTTGCTTTTAGGGTAATTTTTTTTGGTGTGGAAAGTGACCGAATCTCGTCAGGAAGCATGCCCCAGTCAATGGGCAGTTGGTAAGCAAAAGTATGGCGGCTAAATCCCTTAATGGCAAAAGGTGTCACGAATACAGTCGGCGTGCTGGTCGTTCTGTTCCGCATAGGAACAATCGGGAAAAGTATATCACCGGGAGTAACTCCCTTCGACATTTTAAAGGCAAGGAGCGCAACGTGGATGTAGTACCTTACTCTCAGTTTAAGCAGCCCGTACTTCTTCATGACGCCAGAAGCAGACTCCGTGCGGCGTATGCGATTGGGGACACTCGATTGGGAACCCCCTGAGCAACGTTTCCTCCACGAAAGATCATTCTATACCCAGCTCCCCAGATCGATAAACCGTATCATAGTAGTGGTATCAGCATCATGTTATAGATACGTAACAGGCCTTCCAACGGGATACCCAGGTCTTTAAGGCGGTTAAGTATAGCTATCACAGCGTAACATTTAGGCAAGAACGCGTTCTGCCTACGGAGGTTTTCATGCATGGTGATGCCCAGACACTTTACCGACTCCGTCCATGGGAGCGTTATTCCGTAGAGGTGAATCGGAATCATCTGAACAGTTCTTTGAGGTGAGCCAAAAGAGGAGACTATAATTGTGTTGGTATTGATGGCAGAGCCGAATTTGAAACAAAAGAGTTGTGTCATCGGCGTAAGCAATTGTCTTGCGATAATTCCCTGCTGAGATCTTTAATAGGATGAAGTTGATAAGAATTAAGAACATGAACGGACCAAAAATAGACCCTTGAGGAGTGCCAATGTCAATCACCCGCCAATAAGATTTGAAGCCATCTTTTTTTACAGCCTGTCATCTCGCAGTGAGGTACGAACCAAAGAAGTTTACCACCTCTGCCCGGTAGCCCAGGCACTCCAGCTCATGTAAGAAAAATGAGTGACGAAGGCAACTGAAAGCTGCAGACACATCCAGGAAAACACCCAGACACAATTGGTTGTTCGTTGTAGCGTCCCCGATTTCCTGCCACATACCCGCCAGCGCGTTGGTTGGTTGGTCTGCCTATTATCCTTCCGATCCGACCCAATGAAACTGAAATCAGTAACATCAAAGCTGCCATAACCATTTTTTTAACCAAGTCTCACTTCCCACAAACGCATCTCATCCAGAGCACTCATCCTCCAGGAAGTCAATAATCGTTTCGAGTTGCCCTAATTTTCTGAGTCCTCTCGTCCCAGCGTTAAGATGCATAGCAGCAAAGTTACAAAAAACATTGTCTTTTGTCAAAACCAGTAACTTTTAATTCAGCACTACCCTTCCACAGTTTACACGACTAAACACTAATATTTACATTTTTGTAAATTTAATCCATAATACGTAAGTTTGTGAATCTAGGCAACGAACAAAGGAAAACCCAATCGACCTCAAGGGCACACTGCAAGGTGCTCCTACTCGACATAAGAAGCGACTTTAACTCCGTGTTCTGGGATGCCATGAACCTGGCCCTCCAGAAGGCAGACAGGTCCTCCAATTGAAGACACATATGGGGGTCATATCTAAAAAACAGGACTACGACCTACAATGGACGAACGCACAAAGCCAGCATGCTACAAAATTAGATCACTGTGGCACCCAAGACTAACCCGTAGTACACTGCCGAATATTGAAACAACGTTTATTCAACTCTGTCCACGCGCTTGCCTTCACTATCACCTCACACTAGAACAGATAACACACAACCTAAACCCACACGGCCTAGAACATGCCTCCCACAAATCATAAGAAATCCTTATCCCTGTGAAAAACCCGGCAAAATCCACGAGACATGGCACGTCATATGGGACCAAATCCAGCCAGATTAACCAGGACCATAGCAGACATTAAAAAATGGTACCCACAGAGGCACGGTTCCCATACCTACTAGCTGGCATAACACACGGACCTTTTATAAAGTATCCCGCTTCTATAAAGAGGGAACCTCATCCATATGCATTCCGTGCAACACGGGACTAGTAGACCACGTAAGACACACTTTTGAAACAGGCCTATGGCTCAGCTCAGAAAGGAACGGACTCATAAAACACTTCAAAGATACAACTACAGCACCTATATGCGAAACTCTTGTGGACTTAATATTCAAGGATCAATTCAAGCAATTTAAAGATTACGCTATCGCTATACACCTTGCAAAACAAAGGATCTTCAGAAGTCACGTAATTACACGTAACCCTACAGGCTGCACTGTAAAATCTACAAAGTTCAGCTGAAGTTTATGGCCTTTAAGCACGCGCTCAGAAGGCAATGTAACCTCATTATTTTAAAACCCAAGATTACGTTACTTTGGGGACAGCAGTCGTTTATACAATACACTTTATTTGACACAACTGACAAGTCTAAAAGAAGCAAGGTCTAGGTATTTGCTCGGACTGGACGAAGAGTATGTCACTGAAAGACGCTGTTCACATACAGCAACTTCAATAACATCAAGTCATGCAATCTAACAATCTGTCTTGCACAATACTAAGCTGCTCTGGTTATGTTTAAATTTACAAACGATATTTTAAATCTGGCCTGCATAAGGGGAAAGAAGAAGCAGCCAATACAATCTAGTCTAAAGTTCACGAGTCAACTGATGATCAATAACATTCCATAAATAAATCTTTTGAAGAAAGTCCTCATTTTGTCAATGTGTCGAATTTACTGCATGTTATTTTATCTTCCGTGAGAAATACAAAAAACAATGTGAATGTGAGAAACTATGTAAGTTTGTTCTTTGCAGTAAATTGGAGGTAGAATCAAGCCCAAAACGGCTGTTATGAAGGCATTAATGTGTGAGCCCTCATTTCATTTCATTTCATTTGAGGTTTATTTTCGGAACTGCAGTTCAACAATGCTTAAGTTCTCGCGGAAAAAAATATGATAAAGGTGTGTAAAAACAAGGTCAGGATAATCTGACTTAGAACACGGTCAGGATAATCTGACTTAAAACACAATTCAGGACAATCTGAACAAATAAAATAATTGTAAAAACCAGGCACATCGCAGTCCGGTGTGCGAAATTAGTCCCGGTAACAGAGACCTGTGGCAGTAGACTGACAGCTATTGCTATAATTGTCGACTATTCAAAGTTTAGCAAAATATACAGTTATAATCGTCAATGTTTAACACAATTATTGACAAATAGAATATATACACAGTAGCAGAAAATTACAATAAAGCCATCGGGTCCCTGAAACCATTAATCGGTGATAGAGTTACTGCGTGTACGCACTTCTTTTTTTAAAGCACGGGCAAATAATTTTACTGAGGAGAGGCCCCGGATCTCCGAGGGGACTGAGGTCCAGACTGCTGGTAGTCGGTAAGCCAGAGCATGGCGACTAGACTCTCTAACAGTAAATGGCATCTCAAATCGAGTGGCACGACGGGTAGAGCGACTGGCGGCTGCGGTGATTGGAAATGATATCTCTTCTGAAATGATACCTCTGACCATCTTAAAAGCGAGGACCGCTACATGGACGGTGTACCACGCCCGGATTGGTAGGAGGTTGAGATCTCTGAAAAGGTCGGCAACGGAATCTCTACGTTGTCTACCAAACACTGCCCTGAGGGCATCGTTCTGAGTGACCTGGACGCGATGAAGGATCCCGCTGAAGCCACCACCCCATATGGATAGCCCATAGCATATCAGAGGCACAAATAGCGCTTTGTACAAGAGAATTAGACACTTCGACGGCAAGCCCAGTTCTCTAAGGCGACGGATCGAGGCGATCACCGCGTAGCACTTGGGCAGCAGTGTCCCCAGATGACTCCACCATTTGAGAGTCTCATGCACAGTCAGACCTAAGCATTTCACAGCAGCACGAAGCACAGCCTAGCTTCTCCAGCATCTGAAGGAAGTAGGAATGCCGGAGGCAGTTGAAAGCGGCCGACACATCTAAGAAGACGCCAAGGCATAGTTGGCCCTTCTCGATAGAATTCACGATCTCCTGATGCAGATGCGCTAAGGCAAGCTCCGTGGACCGTGACTTACGAAAACCGAATTGACAGGGCGAGAAAAACCCGGCCGCGTCGAGGTGCGCCTCAAACCTGGTCAGAACCAGTTTTTCAAAGACTTTAGAGAGATAATCGACTAAGGAGATCGGGCGGTAGTTCGCTGGGAGCCGGCGATCACCCTTGTTTTTGAACAGAGGGATGATCTTAGCATCCTTTAGTTTCGTCGGGAACTCACCGCACCTGAGAGATATATTAAACACGGAAGCCAACGGACGAGCAGGGGTATGCGCACACAGCCGGATCAGCTTACTGGGAACGCCAGCAGCCCCCACACTCCAATCGGCCTTAGTCGACTCGAGCGCCTTTCTAACGTCACTAACAATGACCGGTGTAAATGTGAAACACGAACTCCGATCCCCCCACATTACATCTAAGTCAGGACCAATATCGTCTTGGAGCTGGAGGGAGGATACCGTCCGCGAGCCGACCGTGGCAAAATGCCAGTTTAGCTCCTCGACAATCTCCTGAGGAGAAGAAAGCTGCCCCTCTCGACCAATAAGGGAGCATGGCAGCTCGGCTCTATTGTTTCCACGACCGCACGACGAATTAATGAATTGCCATAGCTTCCTCGTGTTCCCTCGAGAAGCTCGAAAACGGTTCACATAAAACGCCGATCGCGCCTCCCCAAGTTCTCGTTTGTATTTCAGACGACGCTCGAGGTACGCCGCCCTGGATTGGTGGATTGGTGAACAAGCTCTATAAATGGCACTATGGTGCCATTTATAGAGCTTGTTCACGCTGCGACGCAATCTTCGAAGTCTAACCGTGAACTGGAAGCTCTTCGGTGACGTGGTGAGGTTTACCCTGCTCGAAGTGAAACAACGGTCATACTCAGTCGATACGAGGTTACAGAAGGCTTCGAACGCCGCGTTTGGATTTTCAGCGTCCAGCACCCTGAGCCAGCTCAAATCGCTGACGCTCTGATCAAACGTCCTGATACCCTCAGCGTCATGACGCTTAAGCAATCTCTGAACTACAGGCGGACCATTCCTATAACTAGCGGTTATTCTGCCTGAAAGAGAGACAACTATAGGACCTCAATACAGTAATTATTACGAGAACATCCATTATACAAATGTAACTATGCGACGCCAGTTAATAAGGTTTACTGTAATGATTCACAAAATTACGTCACATTATTATATATAAAATTCTTCAATTTAATAGTGTTCTAAATATGACGTAAATCGAAGTAATAAGAAAGAAACGTGGCTTGCCTTGGTGCCAAGGCCTTGAATATAGTGTATCCACATGCCAGTTACAGATGACATGTTGGATTATGATAACAAAGAAAGCAAAAAAATAAGGGAGGTTAAGGACTATGGCCCCGAGGCGATATATATATATATATATATACATCGTCGCTGCAATTCGCACAAACAGCGGCTTAGCCTCTGATTAACAGTATCCTTGTTAAAGGGCTACGATCCGTCTACTACAGACAATGTATGTTGGGCAGGAGCCAGTTGTATGTTACCTTTAGAAGTGCGTATTTCCGTTGGCGACTCCGACTTACTATTATATAATTTATTTCAAATTCTTCAACCGCTAATTGGGTTATTAATAATTAATTAAGAATACGACAAAATATTTGGCATCTAACGAGTTATGTAGAAGCGGTAAACTTACATTGATAAGCGACCACCGAAGGAACTTCTCTGTTTTATTATATATATTCCTGTAAGGAAGATTGAGGGGCTTGAAGAGTTCCATATTGGGTTAGTTGTCAGTGTCCGCAATAGCCGTTGGCTCAATAACAATGAATTCGAATCCTCAAACAAGTGTGCGAATGAGGTCACATGTGTGGTTGGCCTAACGGCTGAATTATTTACATGATAAATTGGCCGCTCGAAGTCCACTATTTATTCTGAGGTTATATTCCGTTAAAATACATTGCATTTCTGGCGTTGGACATCTGTTTGTATTGGTAACGTAATTTATAGTCCTTATCAAACCCCGCATCAAAGTATGCTCCAAATGAAGCCGATACTCGGGACACGAATGGAGGTCCCTAAGGCATCGAGCGAAACTGACCCTATGCATTTGACTTTTGCAGACACACAAAACATGGCATAATACCATCTTAAATGAGTCTTTTTTTTTTTTTTTTTTTTTTTTTAGAGGAGGAAATTTTCTTCAAACGCACGGTCACCACCGGAGACATTCCAATCTCCATGAAAGTGGGCCGATCCAGTGCAGGGTTGACGTGGATGACAAAACGCCTCTGCCTGCTAAAACCATCCTCTGCTGAGAGTGTATCTCTTCCCCAGAGTCGGCACGCTTAGCATTACATCATTCCATCTAGACGCGACCATCATCTCGGTGAAAGCGCGTGGGCCGAAGAGCGCATTGGATCTGGGCACAACGTGATATCCTGGCCAACGTCTCATCAAGAATGAAGTAATTGACCTGAGAGGCCATGATGTCAGTGGACAGTGCCTCCAGGAGTGCTTTGAGTGAGAGGCAAGGTTCTTCGCCGGTCGGGTCCTGTCTGTCCCCTGGTACCATTTCAACTCCGAGACCATTCAAGAATATGCGGTGCTCGTCTCCGTACACTGACCTGAAGTGTGCCAACTGTCTCCGGGGGGACATCTTGTATACGTCGTTGATTAGGGCGTAGTCCGTCCAAGCGTCCAAGAAAATGGTCCAATTTTCGCGATGCTGTTCGCGATCCCAAATCGTGATGCTGTTCGTGGTCTTCACGGCAACCGCAATCACAGAGATGCTCATTAGCCACCTAGGCCACACCGCCACTCCATTGCCACCTTAAAAGCTGCCAGTTTGGCAACAATTTTTATAGTTGCTGTGTGTCGTCGGGCAATTGACGGCCAATTATTCATCCTTTCAGTCACCAGCTAATCGGCGTCGGCAACTGCCTGCGATACCTCGGTGGTCGCAGCAGAGGACACTGTCGCGTCACCGTTCGATACCATTTCGCAATTATTTACTCTCACCTTGAGATGTCCGAAGAAGAAAGTAGCACCAATGAAGCAGAACATCCTCATCGAAGATAGATCGAATCTTTCGACTGAAGTAAGGCGATCATAGACTAAACGGTAGCTTGAGTTTCAGAATGATACCTTTCCCAAAGTGTCAGCATCATGACGTCATATTTTCTCTACATTTCGAGTTAAGGTGGAAAAAGTAGTAACTAGCTTCCCCATCCCTTAGTCCTCGTCAGCTTATCATCGGAATTAGTGCCTAAACTAATTAAAAAAAACGTAAACGCCCATCTCTGGTAAACGCCCATCTGGACCCCACAAATGTATTATAGCTCACTAGGAAAAATTGAAACTGAGCGAACCTCTTAGGCCTAGGACCCACTGAACATCCCGCTGGTCAAACTTTTTTTATAATTTGTGCCTTATAGACTGTTCTCCGTCCGACGTTTGAGGATAATTCATCTTAGCAGTTAGACAGAAGAATCGGCACGAGGTACCTCTCTGGGATTCATGCCTTTTAAGCTCTACCGGGTGACGAAAAACGTGTCTAGAAAAATATCAATGATTTGATTTCTAGTCAAGTAAAATTATGCTAATGAATCAGTGTTACCAAGATGGCGGTCGAGCTGTCCAAATCCGTACTAAAATATGAATGCAAAATCAGAGCAATATATAATAGTCGACGCCACTGTGACTTGGATGTCTCACACTCCAACTAAAAAGAGCGAAGGAAGTGGTTCAAGCATGGGCATATATGCACACACACACGATTTTTTGCAGTCCCTCGCGTGACGTACAAACGTACACTACTAGGCATTATTGGTGGTTTGCAATTAATTGGTTTCTTCGCACCACTCAGGACTCGGTTTCTGTTGAGATGTACTGTTTTTTCGAGCTGACCTTCAGCTGTTCCCCTTCCATCTGACAGGCCTCAGCCTCTATTGAGATGTAGAGCCGAACCAAGATCATGTATACATATATATCTCTATATATATAGAGATAGAGAGAGAGGAGAAAAACAATGAAAATATATTTATATTCGATTAGTTGGTAAAATAATAAAACATTCGAGATAGTCGGTGCGCTTTTAAAATTTGCCGCGCCTTGCCTTGTATTTATATTCGCAAGAGGGTGCAGAGCGGCCGCACGTGCGCCACCGCCACCCAGAATTCGAACACTACGCCGGATACTCGCTGCACAATTGTCAACAGACGTTGATGAGATTAAGGTTGGACTTTTGTGTGTTAGTATATTGCTGTCACTACATCATTCGGTTTGGACTGCGCCCGTTTCAGCGTGTGGTAAACTTTGAAAACAATCTTATCTAAATTAAAGTCGAGATGTTTCCCGGGCTGACCCACAGCCAACATTTAACCTCCACGGTACTGTTTCCGGCATTGCTGCTAACAGCCCGATTTTCAAATACAGAGCTGCTGATTCCAAGGCACTCGTTTAGTTCTCGATAAAATATAAAAAAAAAAGGGTTTTTAATGATGATCATAAAAACATTACATATAAATGTAAATAAAGTCACACCTTTATAGCAGCATTGTTACTAAGCAATTCTTGTCTTCTCCCAGTTTGTTTGGACTGTAAGCGTAAGCGGACTCTCATAAATATGTAGTACGGGATACCATCTAGCAGGAATTCGCAGTAATCCGCCAAGCTGACGAAGACTATAAACTCTCCGATTGTCTATAACAATATACAAAGTGAGAGAAAATAAGCTTCGATGAACTGCGTCCAGTGTATGCTCCTGTGACACGGCTATCATCCAAAAAAATAGATCCTTTTTAGTCTCCGCGAATTATGTGCTTACAATCTTTGTATATGAAGCATCGATTTAAAAATTGCGCCTGCGGAATCTTCAGATCGGCGCTTCATTGTGTGTTCGCAGATTTGAATAACGTTATGTTGTATTATTATAGGATCATTATGCAACCAACATTATCTCGCGTCCACACCGGCTAACGTCGGTCCTCGTATCGTGATCAGTCCAATATACCTATTGTTATTATTATTTTTCAATATACATATTCCCATAGCAGGGAATTTTTCCATTTCACAGTAAGGACATCCACACGAGTAGGATTTGGTCGGAGGAGAAAAACGACACAAAAAAATGGCAGAGGAGCTCCGAATTCTTCAAGCCCAAGCTGATCTAGCCGAGGGAAAGTTTGCCCGGAAAGACGGTAGAGACTTCAACGCTCACAGGTATTAATTAGCACTGTGCTGAGTTCGTTCGAACAAAGCATCTCATATACTTTATAATGGAAATTAAGAAGGTCACTCTTCATTTCAACATTAGTTATAAGGTTTTAGCGCTGCTTCACAAAACAGTGTCTCGTTTCAGATCGTTGGAAGTGACCCTTGATCCAATAAAGAGTGCGGATGGTTCATGTCTCATTCGATTTGGCAATACCTGTGTATTATGTGGACTGCGGGCCGAAATCGCCGAAAAGCAGCTTGGTGATCCATTCCAAGATGTGAACATAAGTGTTCAAGCACAACTACCGTTCAAGAATATTGGGTAGGTGCTGTGAAGTTGTAACCTGCTCTTTGGTTTAGCTAAATGTTGTGTTACCCTCCGTCTGTTGGTCCTGGTTTGTCAATGATTTCGACCTCATCGTTGACATAGGTTTATCTTAATATTATTATTGAAAACTACCTTCGCAAATGCATTACACTGTCACGTAATTCCGGCCCATGCGTAACTTTCCTAATACGGATACTTTATAGTTTCATTAACGGCATTACGTGCGTTGAATTTCGCAGAGCTTCCGGCCCGTCCGAGGAGGAACAGGCTCTCTCGCAACGATTGCAGGACATTCTTCTATCATGTTCCGCTTTTCCACCGCGAACGATATCAGATCGATTCTCGTGGCTGTTGCACGTGACTCTGACCTGCTTGGATGCTGATGGTAATCTCCTAGGGGCAAGTTTGGCCGCCATATCTGGGGCTCTTTCATGTCTCAAGCTGCCAGCGGCACATCATGATGAGGAAGCGGACCAACTCATCGTAGGAGACAACTACGAAACTGTAGGCACTTTAATTAATTCGTATTGATTTGTCTTGCTGTACATTTGTTTGTTGTCGTATTTCGCTAAGTGTGAGGACCATAATGACTGTACGAGGAGGACATTTTTATCCAGCTATAGAAGCCACTGAGGTCTCGCTTCGAAAAATCTGAGTAGAGGACAGTTTTTTCTAGGAATACTGTAACTTCTTTAAGATAATTCAAGCCTTAATTGTGCCTGATGATTTGTAATATGTTTTAGTTATCTTTGTTTGCATGTAAGCATAATAGAGAGAAATACATCGTGGGCTTCCGTGTGACTTTTTTGTTCTTTCTGAGATCGATAAAGCCAGTCAGTATCATAAGCTGCGCTTACGTTATTTATTTTAATAAAATTAAGAAGGACCAAAAATTGACTTTAAAATTGGCTCATTGAGCTCTTAGTTAGAGACATTTGTGAAGCAAGTCCAGGCTCGCTATTTGTGATGTACGGAATATAAAGTTGGGTGCCTTATAAGGGTCATCCGTAAGTATTTATGCTACTATCTGGTTTGGACACTTTTCTCTAACATATTCACTGTATCTCATTGTTTCTTAGGTGTCCTCTGTTGAGTTGCCAATTGGCGTGACATTTGGTGTCATCAACGAATCGCTCGTTGTAGATATGACACACGAAGAAGAGCTTCTTGCAAGAGGAGAAAGCTGTGTGGTGCTCGATTCAAAGGGCGAGGTGGTTCATTTGGCTAAGTTGGGAGGGGTACCGATGCCCGCGACAGACATGGCCACAATGCTCACCAAGGCCGCCGAGCATGCTAAAGATATACGTAATGCTATAAAATAGATTAAGATGGTCAGGATGGACAGACTGTTACACTTATGCAATGTTGTCTGTGTATAATTTTTAGGTAAGAACTAAAATAGGATCATCTATTATCACTATTTCATACAATCAATTTCTGTAAATAAACATCGTTCTAAATAAACGTTTGTGACGTTTAAAATATATTTAAAATTAAGCTGCACTGAGTTTTCGCTTCCCGTGTCCAAGTCCAGTTGATTGTAATAATCATCAAGCACGAATACATGCCGTGTTTTCATTATATGCTCATAATATATAGCAACATTGTTATATGCATCAACTTCAATGATAAGATAAACAAGTGCTGAAAAAAAGCATGTCTAGGACATCGAAATTATTATAGATTATATAAGAGAAATAATTCGATGTGGTCTCGTCGAAATTCTGACACGTTATGAAACTTATTCACTTGATTATTTCGACACTTACTAGGTTTTACCGCATGCTCAAGTATCGAAAGGGAATCACTCAGGCGTATCTTTTCCGAAGTGTTTCAGTTTCCAGGCTTAGCACGTTCCTGAAACCGCTGTATCTCAAGTCCTTGAATTTATCCTATATTCGAGTAACCTACACCGAACGGATCGACTAGAACCGTGAAGTATTTTCTTGCGAGGCCTAAAGTCGGGCTGGACATTCAATACGAAAGGATATAATAACAGCGCATACTGAAACGAGCCACTTTTGCAACTTTGCACTGAGTTGAAACCAACATCACCGTTAAGGTGGATACCCTGCGGCGCGTTGGGACAGCGACCAGCTAACCACTGTTATCTAACTGTTCTAACTCATGACCATTAGAAAAGTTGCAGTGGATCGACCCAGTAAGCAGACATTTGAAATACGAGTACATCCAGTCATCTCACTGATATTGGCTGGTAATTTTCGTTGTGCCTGACAGAATGGATGACACAATATATTTATTTGGGAACAATGCGGAAAACAACCCTTCAATGGAAGAAATTGCACTGGAGATATTTGTCTATTTTTGATGCTGAGATCTATCACAAAGAACGGTTAACATTCATGACAGCGTCTGAGAGTGATGACACAGATTAAAAAATATAGAGAACCATATTTATTTTTGCAGCAAAAACCAAACGAACATTAGATGCACAACCAAAGAGTAAACCTAGTTTCTAGACTTGACAATATAGGAACGCACTGTTGTTCTTCTGATAAACGTGGCTGGTAAAACGACAAAACGCGATTCTTGTTTTCACTATGAAAAGCTAAGAATGCTAATATTGAATCTAGCTGCGCCTGCTCGCCTAACATACGGCTGTGCATTAGCCAGCAGTAGATCTGTCAACCTCGATTTAATAACAGATAGTATCTTTAGACTTTTGATCATTTATGCCTTCACCTAAATGACGCAAGCCCCGAATAATGTATTTTGTACCTGCCATAAATGCGAGCGCAAGGTTATTTTCTAAATACCCTTTCGCCTGCCTCCATAGATGCAAGTCGTTGACAATACTCGAACAGAAACCTCGTACTAAACCTATCTTATTCTCGCACCTCTCTGACTAATACATCGCCGCAGATTCGACTATAATATATATTATCAAAAGCTGTCGTTATCACATTTTATCGATCTACACAGGAACGTTGTGCAATATCTGTAGCCAATATCGTAGCCTAATCCGATAATCGATCCTGGCCAGGATTGGTCCATATATGCGCAGTGCATATTGGCAAACTCCAAATATTCGCGACGATAACTTTTTCCCACTATCGTCTTGCTGATCAACTTCTCATATTATCTATTTGGAGGCGGCGGTCCATACGTCCCAGGCGCCGGCACCTTTGCCCTGAACCTCGGAACGAGCTTCCCTTGATATGACGGTACCATCCTTTTTCAGCACGATCAGAGTCGGTATACTGCGGATGCCGAAATGGGAGCTCAACTCACTACAAGAGACCAGAAGGTATACAAACATTGAAACATTAGAATGGGCACTGACATGTATAATATGCACTGCGTGAATGATGACAAACATGAAACAAAATAAAATATGAGACACTCCCTTGTTACTTTTAAAATGGGTAAACGTAACTATTTCAACAAGCTAATGACAAATCATTTATAATTACGGAGGGACACGCGATTCGAATAAGTGAAAAAAGTAGCAAACGTTTGTGTTAATAAACACAAGAAAATCTCGGAAGTGTTATTAACCTAGTTATTAGTATTAGTTCGACAGTTCTTAAGACAGAGTGTACAATTAGTATTGCACATGAGATTGACTACCTTCCAAACCTTTGAATGCTTTGGCGCTCAACCTAATCTCAAGGACGTTCATGTGTAGCAATTTCTACTCCTAAGATAAAAATATTCCGACTACTCAATCAATCCAAGTCCTCTGTAAGCGCTGACGAAAGAAACTGACTACTTAAAGCCTCGAAATAGGCTTGAGATCAATTTCTTTAAACCAGCACTTGTCGCTGACAGCATGTGTGGCAATATGTGTGCTCTAAAATATCTACCATGTGAGACGCTATCCAGCTATATCTGTCTAGCCAGCAAAAAAACAGTTAGAAAATACAACCGCACAAGTGTGTGTCGTACCTGCGTGCAGAATCGCTGTAACTGATAGCGTACCAGTCGCCGTGAGTCTCTTCCATGTACGAATACATTGCATCTTCTTCCTTATCGCTCGACACGAAGATCACTTCGAACTTCTTGCCTTGATCCTTTAGCTGTTTGTACACATCGGCTAGGGCTGGAGTGAACATCCTGTGCCAAGATCAGAACGCCTTTATGTAACACAACATAACACAAATGGCAATATATATATATATATATATATATATATACTCGTTTGAGGAATATGTACATTTACGGCGAGTGCAGACAGCATTCACGCATATAAACCGTAGTCATAAGTGGTGGATTGTTTCTATTCGCTCATATATGTTATATATATTGAAAAGTGGATTAAGGAGGCGACAGTGAGAAAAACTACCTCTCGCCAGCATTAGAACTTGGCAATTATGGGCTACACAGACGTGCATCTATATATATATATATATATATATATATATATATATACATATATATATATATAGAGAGAGAGAGAGAGAGAGGGGGGGGACAGAAAGACGATAGGAGAACAGTGGAGTGCGATCATGACAATAGCTTGTCCTAATGGTGACAAGGTATTGCCGCATATAATGTCACTGGATGTTACCTGCATGGAGGGCACCAATGCGCGGAGAAATAAATGGCGACAATATCGCACTCGTTAAGGACGTCCGACAGTGGCTTTGAGGATCGATTGCGTTTGACAACCGTCGCCTTCTTTAGAATCTCCATCGTTGCCTGCAACATGACAGAGTAAACAAATGAAAACATGAAACCAGTGATTCAATTTCGCATTGTTACCCGCATAATATGTCTACTAAGTGCTTTGCGTTTCAATTTTCGCGACAGATATCAGGCGCATCCGTTTCTCGTGTTTGTTATTACATTTAAGGCCTCCCCCCGACAAAACCCCGGGCTCTTGGGAGCTTTCACATTATCGTTATTCACACGTTTGCTATCTCGAAGTGTATCGTTGGAGACAGTTAATAGGCAGAATATAAGTAATAATTATAATAATAATAAATATAATAAAATAATAATTCAGACACGTGACTATAATAACCAGTGGTATCAACGGTTTCTGCAAAGACGCGATCACAACATGAGATGGTCAAGCATTGCCTGGTGGTAACATATCGATTCTCTAGTACGCTAAGAAGGACTTATTGCTTAGGCGAACGACAATTTGTGATAGCAATTGTGCGATAGTAAATCAACCAACGATTTTGCGAGTTTCGCGGACAGCTCACATGACATTTAACGATACCGCCATGCAAACACTTGACGTTGATGCAGGATAGAAGTGTTCCCCGTCGACGACTGGACAGAAACCGGGTAATCGCGGAAGGTTTATCTAATCCATCGGTTCACTACGTACTGTAGCCTTCTATTATATTATTATACAAGATGAGCATTTATCGTGACACGCTAACAAGCAACCTACCCCGAAGCTGTCAGTGGGTCGACTCGCCTTGCCAAAATTGGAAAACAAAAAAATGTCGAAAAGATAAACGATTATACATCTAAATAGGCATCTTTCAACTCAAACTCAAACTAGTGAAAGAAGACCAATATTGGGCCTTATTTTTGTCATCGTATATATTATAGCAATTACATCCGCCCTCGAAATTATTCCAATTATCGATGATGAAGTTAAACTTTGAGTTTTGAGCAGTGTACTGAGATAAGTCATTAAAAAACTACTGGCTTGTCATTGGTAAGAGACCACGACTAAGTCCGTGGGCGGGTAACGAAAGAATCAGCATAAGGATCAAAAGTCAATACATCAGGAGAACGTTTTCCCGGGATCAACCTCAATTTAGCTATCATAATAATAACATGCCTAGCATAAAATAACTAATGTTCACAGGTAAGACACCTACATTGGCCTCGGGGATAACCGCGCTCTCGGACGATCCGCCAAATAGGTACCTGATCAACAGGATAATGGCGATCACAAAAATTACATCCCACATATTTGCTTGTTTGTTTGGGGTTAACGCTTGTAGTTATTATTAAGACCACAGCGAAATCACGCAACCGCAGAGCAACTCCCAATGGTTCAGTCGTGGCCGACCGCTTCGGGCCGCTGCGGCGCTAGCAGGCCAACGTGAGATGTTCCAGGAAATGCACACGACAACAAACAAACACGGCCGAGCATAGATTGTAGCTAGGTGCTAACTACTACCTCTCTACTAATCACATAACTACTACCACTACTGCGAGAGTGGAGCCCACCTGCTAAAGTTGAATACACTGCGAGTATCGCGGACAGAGAGGGCGGCAGCAGCAGCTGACTTCTCGGTCGTCCAGTAGTGAGTCAGTTAGCCTGACATCCTTTGCTCCGCTATGGCTAAAGCTGCTGTTGGATGAATGAATGCGATCCAAGAGCTTTGATTTCGGGCGGGCGACTAGATGCGAGGAAGTAGCTGCTGATCAAGTAGTTCGTGACTAGTTTCTCTGGTACCTTGATTTTTCCGTTGCTTCTGACGTTAGCGCTTTTTCGTTCAACAGCGTCGGTGGTATAGTGGTTAGCATAGCTGCCTTCCAAGCAGTTGACCCGGGTTCGATTCCCGGCCGACGCAGCAATTTTGAGAGATAAATTGCAAGAACACGTTATCCGTCAACTGCTAGGGAGTGAAATTATTTGCAAGACGTTAATGCAACGTTAAATTGAGTCACCTATTTATCAGAACGAGTGGCGTACTTACACCATTTCCGAAACCAGCCTGTACTTTTGGTATTATTATGGCTTATTTCTCTACTTATGGGACAAGGATCGCTATCCACAACAAAATATATAATGGTATCATGAATTACAATTACCTTGGTAGGGATCTTTTTATTTAATATTGTATACAGATAGAGTTATATATGCATATGTATATATATATATATATGTATGCAATATATGCACAACCGTATAATAGTGCTAGATTTTTAGCAGGTAGCTTCTTGAAGAGTTGTATCAGCAATACCTTTAATCGATCAAAGACGGCTGGCTAAAGCACACAAAACAATTATTGAACTGAATTGAATTATTATCGTAGCCCCTCCCATCTGATTATGGACAACGCCGTCATCAGCTCAGAGTGCGGGGTCCAGCAGGGGGACCCGCTGGGCCCAGCCCTCTTCTGCCTGGCCCTCCGGCCCCTCGCGGTGTCCCTCCAGTCACGTCTGCGGCTGTGGTACATGGACGACGGAACGTTGGCGGGTGATCCGGCGACCGTCGCCTCCGACGTTCAGCGAGTACTCGACTGCGAGGGGCGCAGCGGCCTTGCCCTCAACCCCACGAAGTGCGAGATCTTCTCTTTAGACGCGCAGCCCGACCTCCAGAGGTCGCTCCCAGGATGCCGTCTCACCCAGAGGTTGTCCCTCGAGCTCGTCGGCTCCCCTCTTACGGACGAGGCAATCCGGCCGCTATTGGACCGTTGCCTCGAGAGGACGGCCGTGATGCTCGACCGACTGCCCCTGTTATCGGCTCACCAGGGGCTGTTCCTCCTTCGGTCCTGTTTCTCGGCGGCACGCATGCAGCACTTGCTTAGGACATGCCCGGCCGGCACTGAGGCTTCAGCCCTTCACGAGTATGACGAGTTGGTGTTGGACGCCCTGACCACGATCTTGAACCTCCAGCTTCCTCCGGAAGCGGCGTCGCAGGCTACCCTTCCGGTCCGCTTCGGTGGCCTCGGCATCCTCAGTGTACGCCGCTTGGCTGACGTTTGCTACGCCGCGTCGCTTACGGCGGTTGCCGACATGGTTGCTACAGTCCTACCCCCCGAAGCGCTCGCCCACTTCTCTGCTTCCCGGGAGGCTGCCCTCGACCAGACGGGCGTCCGCGCTCGGGTCCCTCCGGACAAACAGAGCAGGCAGCGGGTATGGTCCGATGCCCTGCACCAGGAGCTGCGGGACTCCCTCCTGGCCTCTGCGCCACACGTTGCTGACCAAGCTCGCCTCCGGGCTGTCGACAGGCCTGATGCGGGGGCGTGGCTCCACGCGCTGCCCTCCTCGTCCCTTGGTACGGCTCTCGACGATCGCTCCCTCCGCTTCTGTGTGGGCCTTCGCCTCGGGGCCCCTGTCGTTGCGGCCCACAGCTGCGAGCGTTGCGGGGACCCCGTCGCCACGAATGGCCATCACGGTCTCTCGTGCGAACGCAGTGCCGGTCGCCATCCTCGACACACGATGCTTAATGACACGCTCGTGAGGGCCCTCCACTCCGCCGGTATCCCTTGCACAAGGGAGCCACAGGGCCTCGACACCTCCGACGGGCGCCGCCCTGACGGCCTCACCCTTATCCCCTTCCATCGAGGCCAGCACCTGGTTTGGGACGGCACTGTGGTTGACACCCTAGCACCTTCTTATGTCAACCACTGTGCAACCATCCCCGGTTACGCAGTACCGCGTGCGGAGCGGGCAAAGCTGAGGAAGTACGCCGCACTCCAAGCAACGCACCTGTTTTCCCCCCTTGCCTTTGAGACCCTCGGCGGGCACGGCCCTCTCACCGCGAACTTCCTCGAGGGGGTCTACCATAGGTTGATCCGCGCCACCGGGGACAAGCGCGCCGGCTCTTTCCTCCTGCAGCGCCTGTCCCTCGCTGTGCAGAGAGGCAATGCCATCGCCTTCCTCGGGACATTGTCGTCCTCCCCCCCACCCCCACCCCCATAATCCCTAGAAATTCCGACCTATTGTAACGTTTAATATATTATAATAAATCGAGTATTTCATTATTGAACTAAATTGTTTTTAATGAATAATCACGGCCGGTTGACATCTAGCGCGTGGACTCACACCCAGGGTTCAGGCGCAGCAAAACTGCGATGAAGCAATGTGCAATCGTAAAGTAAAACTCTATAGATAAAAAAAGACGAAGAAAATGACTAGAAAGCCCATGAGGCCAAGGTCGATGTCGGCTGCTTCATTGTACAACAACTGTTGTGACGATACCACGGGACTAGAGCTATAGATATTTATATACACACACAATTTAGAAAAACATTACGATGGGCTGTGGTTAAGCGATGTGTGATATATGCGTATGTAAATTTAAGTTAATGTTACAATTACTATTTAATTACACACTCATTGTAGACATGGTATACAAAAAAAGGGTAAAGTATTGTCTTTTAAGATAGGAGCACAGGCGTCTCTCGGTTACATTCGGAAAATGCACCTGAGAGCCCTTTTACAAAGTAAGATGCAGATTTAGAGGATCGTTGGCTCAAGAAGGCTTCCCTAAGGAACTCCATATTTCATACGATTAGCATGGTTCAAACTAAAGTACTCTATCCCATATGTCGTTCTGTAGCTAATGAGATTATGATATATGCGGAGGCATGAGCCAGGCTCAAGAAACTTCCTGAGCCTATAAATCTCTGTAATAGTGCCAGCAAGGCCTCAATTTAAAAATATAAGCATCACCGTCAAGCATCGTTCCGAGGAAACCTGCATTACTGTATTTAGGAAAACCCTCGTAAGCTAGGACCTCCAAATATAAACGTATCAGCGTTACAAGTAGGATGGGTGTGTAAGAACATAGGCTTAGGCACATTAGGTGATCGACAGTTAATATCAAGCCGGTCAGATATAGAGGTAAGATCTTCATTGATTTCTCGAATTCGTTCTTGTCGATCAGAACCACTAGTGAATGCTGAGGTATCATCGGTGTAGTGAAAGGTTTGAGAGTATTGACACGCTTTGACAGTATCGCTAATGCAGGTTGAGAATATCGTGGGCCCTTGAAGGCCTCTTGTGGAAATCCATATTTGATTTGCTGCTTGACGATTAGGAGCCAGATGTCAACCCATCGGCTTCTTTCAACCATAAATGAATAATATATGAGGTCACAGGAAGATTCGGGGACATCGAAACCTCATAATTTTGAAGAAATTGTTCCCCGAAACCCATAAAAGGGCATTAGAGAGTTGAACGATCGTAACCATTGTATCACAGTGTTTACGGAAGCAAGATTGATTTCTGTTGTGGATACTAAACTCTGTGAAGAACCCGTTCAACTGTTTATGAAGAATTCGTATCCATAATCGTACCCAGACGAGAGGAGATCCTAATTGGTCTCCAATTACCACACATTTGTTCACCACCACCTTTTAAGACGGGTACAATAGGATATCCATTCAGAGTAGGTCAGGGAACGTGCCCTGCTCAGTGCAAATATCAATGATCGTAGCCATTGCAGTAGAAAGCGGGCGATCGCAGTTTTACAATATTACAGCCGATATCTGGTTGGCAGCAGAAAGTACATAAATGTGAGTTTATTATTAGGCACAGCAAACTCAAACCTCTCGGGAAGACAGTGGAAGAAAACGAGAAGGAGTCAACACAGGGTGGTGACACAGGAAAATGATAATAATGATAATGAAGATTATATGGCATCCCATAAGGTATGGGATGACACATGAATCCTCAGTGCTCCGCTGAATATCAACGCCAGTGGCAAGATATTCGATATAGACACTTCTGAGACACCCTGATCAATGGTGATCGAAGGGAGCCATTGAGCATTACAGAGAAGACGGACGTGGAACCATCCCGATCCGAGAATCACATCAATAATCGACTACGCGAGCATTCGGGTAGCTAAGAAACTATGTATTTTCCAAACAATGGAATGAAACGGACATGACTGATCGGATATGAAAATACTTTATATCATATCGACGCATTATTTGCCATTATTAATTTTGAGTTAATTAATTAAACTAGCTTAATATAATTTCGAGTCTACTAAAGCTGCGTGGCTATATCCGAATTTGATTAAACAAATATGACACATTGCTCAAGTTATGCACATGTATGCACATTCTACTAGAGATAAAGGCTCCGTGAGGGTATTCTCCTTACAGAACTCCGCCAGCACGGTCACTATTCGATGAAGAACAAGTGTCTATTATACACATAAGACATTCTCATACTATAACGTTTGAATATTGCCCACTTCCGTTCTGTAATAGGCTGCCTTTGCTCCAACATGCCGCGAGGCGTGGATTTACGTCTATCATAAAAGTGT
This sequence comes from Stratiolaelaps scimitus, assembly GCA_019614645.1. NCBI lineage: Eukaryota > Metazoa > Arthropoda > Arachnida > Mesostigmata > Laelapidae > Stratiolaelaps > Stratiolaelaps scimitus. The sequence continues at coordinate 200,892 of JABWDB010000104.1, read as the reverse complement.
GCGTCGGCCGGGAATCGAACCCGGGTCAACTGCTTGGAAGGCAGCTATGCTAACCACTATACCACCGACGCCGATAGTAGCATACGCCACATGTGCAGTAGGTAAAATTACAATAAATCCCAAACTTAGATTGATTCACAACCAATGTTCGAGGTGCATTTTCGCTGCATGCTCCTCCCGTCAGTGAGAACTTCTGGAAAATAATTTTTAGAATATATAGGAAAGATATCTGATTTGAGAGGGAACAAGATAAGCGAACTACTCGTCGGTTTTCCACCACAACAACGAGCAGGTGGTTGCTGTAGGGCGGCTCTGCAGGAACTCGGATAAAGTTCAGCAGAGCCGCCCAACAGCAACCTGCATAGGTAACCTCGATATACCTCGTTATAAATGTCTTCAGTAACGAAGCCAGATACACTGTAGGCTGGAATCACAAGTTTTATCATCAGACGATTACTCATCAGGTGCAGATCGCATAATCAGAAAACACCAGGCGTAGGGTCTTTATCGCCCGTGCAGCTATTGCATGAACACAACGTGTTCGGAGAGTCACTTAACTCTATGGGACTCCAAAAGGTTCGCCGACGCTGCATGGTGACACGATGTTAGGTTACGAAGAAGGGAACATCATCCACTTACGATGGGTGGGTCTTGATGGGTCGTTACGCAATCTTTGGGAACGCATTGGTGTTTGCAGCGGTTGTATTGAAGTCTCGCTTTAATACAATTCAACGATGTTGTTCAACGATGGAATTACCGATAGGTGAATAGCTATATTCTGGCCCGTTTTAGATATTCGTAAATAGATGTCCTAGGAAAAAGGAAGGGCAAAGTGACAGACAGTTTGATCGTGGTCAAGTTAGGTATAATGTTATGTATAGTTTTCAAATAATCTAAATTGGTCTCGGGGGTATCCGCGATCTTAGAAGATCCTCCGAACAGCAAGGTAATGCCAATCGAAAATATACTGTATCCCACACGTTAGGCCTACTGTAGTGTTGTGTTCGTGGAGTGTCGTGAATAGAGTAGCGTTCGCAATAACAATGTCAACAACTTTGTAAATGTTGACACATGTTCGAGTGGCAGCCTCGTCAGTATGAGAGTGTTGGAGACACGCACACGCATATAGGTAGATATCTTTTGCTACCGGAGTCCCGCGCTCCCGCTGTCGCCTTTCCAGGTATTTTGAAGGTCAACTCAACGCGAGCTAACTCATCGGCCAAGTGACCGAACTAAGCTGATAGTAGGCTCTAATGCGGTGGCAATTGAATGAACAGGCGAAATCCAACTGCCGTGACTCTGAACAGCGACAGTAGCTAAAGGATACAATTCAAGCACACGTGTAATAAGCGTGATCTTTGGGGGACAGTGAATGGAGGCTTTCATTTCGTTCGAAAAGTTCATGTACTTTCTCAGGCTCTGCTATTTATTTTTGCTTCTGCACATGTCGGTTAGCCGTTCGTTGGCGTCGGTGGTATAGTGGTTAGCATAGCTGCCTTCCAAGCAGTTGACCCGGGTTCGATTCCCGGCCGACGCACAGTTTTCCCGGTACAAACAACAGGGAGAGGGCAAAGGTAAGCCTAAAGTGACGTGAGACTTAGTCTACAGTTGTGGGTGCGCAGTTTAGAAGAAGTAGGCTAAGAGTTCAAGTAGGAGTGTTTCGACTGTAAACGTACTATTTTTTCACACCGAGAAACCTATTTATTTTCTACACTACTGTATCGATGTTGGCCCCTCCTCTCGAGATCTATCAAAGGCATTACGTAAGTTGGCATAGTGGTACTAGAACAGCAATAATGACCGTTGCTATACTATCACTCAAGGACGTCAAGCAATCTGGTGTCACTTTTGGACCAGATGCACGGTAATATGAGTAAGCAGGAGGTGAATTTATAATTCCGTTATTGCCCTCGGGGACTTATGAACTTCAGTAGCAGCCATCGATGTATTCCTGCTAGAGTTTTCAAATAGGATCCGATCTTGCAACAAGATAGATTTTAGATTATTTTGTTGGGCATTTTATTCAAAGGGACAAGATACAAGGCAAAGCGTTGTGTGTTGCTCTGCCGAATGGTCGCTACTATAGAGGAGTGGTGTGTGACTTCGGTCACCACGGTGATGGTTACCCGCTGCCATCTGCTGGGTTGACGGGCAAATCGCTGGATGAGGTACACGTGAATTTGTGCCATTTGTCAGCCTGGGGAAAATATTCAGCCAGTAACGTAAAATTGGACTGAGTAGGTGAGACAGAACCGACTTAATTTGAATGACAATTATATATTTAGGCATTTTCAGCCATCTGTCGAAAATGCCTTGGCCGGGCCCCGCATTATAGTCTTCAAGGAATCCCTCAGTCGATCTTTACTTGAGTCACGGTTGGTCACTTTCGTAAAATGTTGTCAAAAAATTGGGTATTTTCATACAGAATAAGTAAATGATTCAGAGCTTTCATTAAGGATAATCAATGACCAATCATAATATTCTGACTAATTGCTTGCTGGCGCCGTGATGACAATACCTTTTTCCATGAAAAACGTCTTTATACCTGACCCTCAGTGTCGTCCTTTTGTGGCAGGCCTTGGTTCCGCTTTGCAACATTTACTTTAACAAGCATCTCCAGCAGACTTATCTAACGGCAACGCAATCTGTTTACCTAGAATTACCATATGCTGCACTCCCCCCCCGCTTACTAGGCCGTCTCATCTTTCGGACGGGGCGTATTTTAAATGGTACCTCGTGGATTTCGCTCGGTAAAATTAATTCACTGGTAATTCAAAAATTAGATAATTCTCAAAGTCACCAGAGGGACATTTATTATAATAAATACCATAGAGAATCGAGTTATCCACGTGCGCTGGCCCAATACACGTCGAAGTTTACAGAACCAACACTTTTTAGGACATCACAGCTTCTTGATCTTTATTGTAGATCTGCTCTGCCGAGACCTATCGCGGACCAATAGCCCAAACATTGTGAAGAGGATTTCGATGCCTAATCGACGTAAGACATGAATAAATGTCATGTACATGTTGAATTTGCCGCGTGCCCTCGTCTGAGTGAACCGTCTGCTCCAGCTGTGACCGCCTCCTCTTCCTTCCGTTTGAAGCGCCCGTGCCCACCTATAATATAAACAAAAATGAGCTCGTCAGCTGTTGCTCTCTATGGCAACTACCTCGTGCTCCTGATCAGTTGTGATGCAGACGGAGTGCAACTACTGAGTCCCTCTGTCTCGAGACAACGGGCAAAGTAGTGACAACATAAACATACCTCTGAAAGTTCATCCGTTTCAGGAAGTTCGTATATATTTACGTGCGGTGAAATCGAGAGACACCGAGCTGCAATTGTGTGGTGGCGTTGGAATCAGCCGATCGCGAGTGGATTGGGCCAAGAGAAGCAGTTGTTATTTCTTTGATTGCGTGGATTAACTATTTGTTTAGACAAGTGCAATCAATACGCAGATATGACGAAGAAGTCAAACAAGAATGGGTTGGGCCGCGCCCTCATCAAAGATCGGATGCAGAAGGTGAATTGTAGATTCTGAAATGATAGAGTTTCTCTCTCTCTCTCTGTGAGAGAAAGATGTTCGAGTGAGGTTTTGTTTTATGTGTAATTAATATATGATACAATAATCTAACTCGGGTATTTGCGATTTGTATTACTACACCTATGTGGGCGAAAAAATAAATGTAACCCGAGTACTATTTAGTTCGACAGGCAGCTGCATGTATATATATATAAATATATTAATGAACCTATATATCTATTAATGAATGTTTGTGAAAAAAAACGTTTATGACTACACGTGAAGGCGAACAACCTCCAATTGAATATGCCATTTGTTCAAATTGAACGTCAACGGAAACTCCGTTGACATTAAAAATAAAATATATACAAGTAGTCTTTACAATTACTGAACGTCGCCTTTGTCCCAGCTGATTTCGGTTTTTTATTGCTATTTATTGAAGTGTTACTGTGGGTTGCACTCACTCATATATAGCACCTAAACAGTACATTCTAGTGACTGCGTTCGTTAACATTATATTGAAGTACAAGCTTTCCTACAGTGAAATAAAGATTATCCCCACCAGTGCTTATCCAAAGTTGGTTGCACGCTCGACTAGCAATAACCCTATAATTGGTACAAAAGAAAATATAAATCTATTTAGATTGTCAGCTGCTGATCACTGGTTGAGCTGTGGGAAATCTTGCAGACTGAAAATGCACTGAATGTAGATAATAGGCTGTCCAAATGACTCTCTGCAGACCCCCTACTGATATGAAGACAAGAATCAGGGGGTGATGGTGCTTGCGACGGTTTGTGACCCAGATCGAATTTAACCTTTGTGTAATCAAGAACCGTTCTTGAGTCAAAATTTTAATTATTTAAATTATACGTGGTTATTGCTTTGTCAGGGCGCCAAGCCGGAAAGTTTTCGCCACACGACGGAAATGCAGGATGGCTACGACTGGTCAACGAATATGACGTCAATTACAGAACAAAACAATCTCGATGAGTTTCTTGCCACGGCGGAACTCGCTGGAGTAGACTTCGCGGCAGAAAAACTCAATGTCAAGGTACGTACTGCTCGTCTTCGCAGGAATAGGGTACGCGTGTCTCGAAACAAAACCTTATAACCTCATATAGGGCAGTTGTTTGGTCGATCTCCTCTGTAACTGCACTAATAATGGAACTCCGTTCCATGAATATAATCATGTTTCATGCAGGTCGTAACGGACTTAAAGCCTACTGGGGTACTATCTGAGGCAGAGCTCAAGCTCCAAAAGGAACTATACGCTCAACATCGAGATTCGATTCGAGTCCCGCGGCGGCCAGAATGGGACGCTCGTACGACCCCAGAGGAATTGGCCGCTAGCGAGCGTGAAGCCTTTCTCGTATGGCGAAGGGAACTTGCTCGAGTGCAGGAAACTGAGGGTGTACAGATGACCCCGTATGAGAAGAACCTTGAGTTTTGGAGACAACTTTGGCGTGTCGCTGAGCGGTCAGATATTGTGGTGCAGATCGTGGACGCCAGGTGGGTGTCACAATTCACTTTCGTTATTTAGGCCGGCAAAAGCTGGACGTTATGTCACGTAATATCGGGCGACAATCTGGTACACACAATATTTCTCTGGATTAATTTCAGAGGGCAAACTATTTTGTGATTGTAGTCTTTCACATTTCACCTCAATGATGTTTCTTACTTTTTTTTTTGAATATTGTTACCCGTTTACTAATATAAGACAGTGTTGTTTTTAATGCAACGCAGGAACCCGCTACTGTTCTTCTGCGAGGATTTTTTCACATACGCAAAAGAGATCTCCCCTCATAAACAGTGTATGGTGCTTCTCAATAAGGGCGACTTTTTAACGGAGGACCAGCGGCACGGTTGGGCGGAGTACTTCAAAACGCGACACGACAGCCTAAAGGTTGTTTTTTTCTCCGCACGCGATGAGGCTGTCGTCGAGGATGACGCCAAAGACAGCACTGAAGAGGTATGCCACCGTTATGGATAGAGTGATATCACTAACTTTGGCCTTTCCAGGGCTTAACTTTCGGTCTTCAGTACCTTGGTGCACATAGAGCGGACACTGAAACTAAATTGTCTGTCCCGTTTGCTGGCGTTGGTGCACATAGAGCGGACACTGAAACTAAATTGTCTGTCCCGTTTGCTGTTATAGACAGTTGTGCTATCAATGATTAGTAGTATGTATCTAATGCTACAATAGTAATAAATAATGCAAATCGATTTAATCTTTTTACCATTGTTTTGCTTGTTTGTTTGCCGTACCCTCCTTCGCACTGAGTAACAGCTCTCTGATGAGCTTGTACGACTGACGATTGAGGAGTACTCGTCAGCATTATGGTCGAAGGAGCAACTGGTTCATTTGTTCCGGACTTGGCACACAGGCACCAAGTATAAGGAGGGAAGCACCACTGTCGGCCTCTGCGGATACCCTAATGTTGGCAAGAGCTCCACCATCAATGCGATTACTAAATCGAAGAAGGTTCGTTGGCTGCCTCTGAATGAACTGTACAAATTTCTTCGTTTCGAAATTGTCCTTATTTCATAAGGAAACGAGATTGCATGATAGCTACCGGGAGTGTATGCAAGCATTATATGCCACAAAAAGGTTATTAGATGCGTGTTGTTACCGATGTTTCACTTCAGTCACGATCTCAGACAATTGTTGAAACGTGGCAACATGTAATACTTTACTGTTGTCAGGAGAAGCTGGCCAGTCTCTGTAAAATTTCGCTAATAGTGAATCCATAAAATATTTCCAGCAACAAATTTTCTAAATTTGTGTTCTGCATTACGCTCCAGGTGTCAGTGAGCAGTACTTTTCGAGCAAAGCAGAAATGGTTATCAACGGTAGGTTTGCTTGAATTTTCTGATAACGCAAACATCGTAGTTTGCATTAGACTAAATTTTTGAAACGATCGTTTTGTGCAAATCCATCTATGGAATAGTTTGGCGTAGAAAGACTTTAGGGAAATTGTGCGATGGTGATTCTTATGACACGATCAGCTTGCGTAGCAGTGCTGTATTCAGCATCCAGTCTATATAATTGCAGGGGGACGAGGGCGTGCGATTTTGTAGCAATTTACTGACCGTCCGTCCTAGAAACATTCGATATTGCACCGACTTAAATAATTGGTAGATAATAAAAAGTTATCTGGTACCGTTTTGTCACCTATCCATTCATTACGGGCGTTTCTTACCTCATCACCTTATAACTATAATCATTGACAACTCACATTTAGTATGTTTTTTTTTATATGCATCGAGCAGGTATACTACCGATTGATCAGCTGCGGGATCATGTACCCCCAATGTCGTTGCTCTTATCGTTGATACCCCGGCACGTTCTCGAGGATACATATGGCATCTGTATACCTAGACCTCCGGAGGGTGAAGATCCTGACCGACCACCCACCAGCCATGAGTTCCTTAACGCCTATTCGTATAACCGAGGCTTTATGACCTCTTCGGGACAGCCTGACAACCCGCGAGGATCTAGGTAGGCAGTTACGCCGGATTTCAGTTATGGATTACTTTTGGCAAAATGTTTAGTTTCGTGCAATTCTTCGATTGTTTCGTATAGTGGTAGCCAAGTAATACCCGATCATATTAACAAGGTACATTTAAAAACCTTTTGCTCATTCAACAAATTATTGTTCATATGCCAGCGCCAATCGCGTTTATCTCATATTTTCCGATATGTAAAGCGCGCATTTCGTGTTTGTGGTTGTTCATCAAAGTGTGCTCGTTAGAGGTCATGGTCGGAGGGTCTTTCCTAGTCATCTCTCTGGGTTTGTTCTAATACATGTCTAATAACAATGATCATATATGTGACATTCAGGTATGTTCTAAAGGATTACGTCAATGGAAAGTTGGTTTACTGTATTGCTCCTCCGGACGTCGATCAGCAATCGTTCCACACGTTTCCCGAGTCGCGGCGACCTGGACCCTCAACGGCGTTGCCGGTTCACATTCGCATGACGAAGGAGCGTGTACTTGGTACTGATGACTTCGACAAGGACTTCTTTGCAAGCCAAGCCGTTGGTATAGGTTTCAAAGGTGAGTAAAACCCCATTTTCATATGTCGAAAGAATAGAGAATAGAAGGATTCCAATGGAAACAGGGGCCAAGTGTGTCAAATCTAAACCAAAGCGACAATACTCTCAATACTCGAGCAGCTCCACACACACACACACACACAGACATACAATGAATAGTAATGATTATCTAGCACATGCCTGAGAACATATATTTTTGCCATTTGCTAAAATACCGCTAGATATCACTGTTTAATGTGTATTTTGTCTTATCTGTTTCCGTGAATGCATGGACTCTATATAACAGGACGACATCTAGTGAAATCCGGTCTATCGGCAGGCTCCGGCTCGATGGTTGGGGAGAAAAAACATTTCAACAGAAACAAACGAGAAAAACTGAGACGACTGCATCAGCACAAAGACGCTTAATGCTAATAGGTGACCCCGGCGATGGTGTAGATATTATTTGTACATCTGCGTTCACTGTTTTTGTGTTGCAATAAACATGTATCGTGTTTAACAGAGGTACGTTTGGTCTTCTATGCTGTCGTCTGCGCAATGATGAGCAGTGCCTGAATGACCGTACGAGATATATAACTACAGCCAAACTTGGTTTGTAGGTTCGTTTTGAAACACAGATCTAGCGTTGTAATATATTTGGTAAAATCATTGTGTCTTTGTAGTATTGGTAATCAGACTCTTTTTAAAGACGTATGCGTTGTATCAGGCGTTGTAACACAAGCTTTGACCTTTATATAGGTCAAACTAAACATTCACTTGATGGAATCGATTTCCTCTTGTTGAGGAAAACATTTCTTCGCTGGCATAGCTAGAAGAGAAGAGTGCCTGTTCTTGGGTCAGTTTTAAGTGATTATCAACATTGGGATAATATTATATAATAGGCGGCGTAAATGTAACACATCCTCAGACAGAATAGATAATGTAACGATTGCAATTAACACTGTATAATATCGGGCTAGCCCAGGATGATGAAACATCAGTGGAGGTTTTCCAAGGAACCGATGGCTTCTTAACTGACATAACTACTTGTGCTAGTACCGTAATGATGAAAGTATTGTATTGCAATCTGTTAAATAAGCTCTGTTGAATTTTGTGGGTGGATAGGATACAGCAACCTTATTCACCCACACTCTTTAGAAGAGTAAATCCTGATATACAGTAGTACTTTAGTGTATCAGTATCTGTAACAATTCCATATCTTGGCAGTTACAGTTCTGTACTATTCACTGTCGTTTTCGTGGACGGGTTCGATTCTCACCGTCGTCCATTTGCATTTAAGGGGTTCGTCCTATGAAGCCTTATGCCGAAATCATTTGTACCGTGGACGTTAAATGTTGGCTTTGAGTCAGCCCGAAAAATTTACTTACTGCCGCCTTCATTCTAGCGTGCTGTTGATCGACCGTCCATCCAAGGTGCGACGGCACGTTCATTAAACATATAATGAGCATAACAATAAACCGCTGTGTACAGAAGATACCTCCCGTGATCTGTGTACTGCAGTGCTCACACTTCAATATACATTTACAATTATTAGCGTAGCTAAGACGTCGGTCTGTACTTCATCCAGTCAGTCTTTGATTCGTCGAGGCCCGACGATCACGTGGGCGAAATTGATTTACAGCAACGTGTGGAACAGAAGTTGGCGAGAGAATCAACATCAAAATCAACTTCTCTCTCTTTCTCCTACTTTCATATTTTGTTTTATCGTTGGTAGTAGTAAGTGGATATTAACAAGGAAATACCCGTTCCGGACTTGTCATGGTTCTGGTACTCAGACGACAGAAAACACTTCTTTCAGTGCTGCTGTTGCTATGACACTTTTGAATACAAAAAGAAGACAGTAGTGTTCTCAAGAACTTTGCTAAGAGGTAGACTATTCGAAATAAATGAAATTCATATGTTTTGTCTAGGGTACACAGGCCGTCGAGGCTGATTGTCTGGAGATATGGTAGACCTATGACGGCGAGTTTAAGAGTCTCACACTAGGTGACAAGAGGCTGTTCTGTCACGCATGTGCATTACGCGTTCCCGAAACCCCCCATAGAAAAAAAAAAAAAAGACCTATGACGGCAGAAAACCATTATATCCTAGGAACCCCCTATTTATTTTCTATTACTTTGAAGTTTTTTTTTATAAAAAAGTGTCTACTCTGAATGCTCTCTCGTCCATACGTAAAATGAGTTCAACTGCGAACTCTTTTCTCTATAACGGAATAACTACGTCCACCCTATGGTAAGTTCACTATTGCCCTATCCTCTGTTGTTTTATCGCAAAAATTTTACGCATAGGTCGGGAGTCGAACCTGTATCATCAGCTTGGAAGGCAGCTATGCTAACCACTATAACTTATGCTTAACCCATATGGGCATAAATTGAAGCCCATTGAAGGAATGATCATTGTGGTAGTGGTTATGTCAGGTCAGATAGCATACGTGGATGTGGGCCGTTTTCGAGCTTACCATAGGCCATAGACACACAACTTCGAGACTGAAAAAGATTCTGAGTTAGGTTAGATTAGCAAATCCCTCTAACTACAAGTGGCCGACTTTTGAACAAAGTCTAAGTACATTTGGGCTGACTCTCAGCGGTTCTCCCAGGTGACAAGTCTCGGAGCCACCTTTGGTTATTACTTCAGCTATCGGCTTGGTCGATTTTTGAACTGCGACCATCCAAAATAGAAAAACTACATTGCGGCAAGATATCACACGTACCATAGTGTAAATCATCACCTTAAACCTTACTAACATATGTAGTGCTCCAAGTGTTACAATTCAAAGAATCTTCACAATTCCCTGACGATCGTTTAACATTCAGAACCAGCAGATTTAGCAGTGTAGCCACTGATATCCAATAAACTTGTTCTCGCAAATCCAAACCAATCTATGGAATTATGAACGATCCCTGTGAACGCAACACGTGACAGGGCAACGTTGACAGCCCACTTGAAATAAATGAATAAAAGGTGATTTGAGTAGTGGTTGATTTATTTTCGATAACTGGTTTAGCGGAACCCGCTATATATGTCAATGCATGCTATAACTTGCATAACGTGAAGCTATTTTCGCAAAGATTAGCACTTGCGTGCGGTGATCTGAATAAATATTTGGTGTTCGAATATATATATATATATGTATAGCTAGCTCCTGAGATATTAGACAAGCACCATCGTGTTAATGTAACTTTCAGTCAGTAGTAAATAAAGAGAAGCAACTAAAAAAGAAAATAGAAAAAAATAAAGAGAAACAACTCGTGACAACTACAGTGCATCAACAGCCTGTAACTTCGGCAACAAGAGTAGTATAGAAAAATAATATGTGACTATATAGGATGTTATGATCTTCTATAACAATTACTATTTTATTAGGTAGGTATATTTAGCCTGCGTATTCTGTACGGAGCGGGTTTGGCTGAATGTGTTAGCGTCTCGTCGTCGCTCTGAGCAGCGGCAGTGGCGGTATATGTGTTCCTATAGGGTTATGGGTTTTATCGTTGGATCGATCGTTGCGATCCGTCGGATCCAGCTGGGTTGACGCGGCGATTGAATTCGTTGACGCAGGCACAACTGATGTGTTCTTTGTCGATAAGTCGATATCATACGGGCCTGCAAAAACGGTTAAACAGGCAGTGCGGTCATTGTAAGTATAGGGGTAATTTGCTCTTATCTTTATTAGCACGTACACATGTCTCCAAACAAATCTGACATGAGAGCGGCGAAATACTTGCGAACTTCGATGCCTGTGAAATACCTTAGTTTCTGACTGTGTTGAAAACCATGGTACAAGAAGATATTAAATCCAAATGAACATCCTTCTCTATATATTTTTAGAGAGGGGAACTGAAAGCAGGAGGAGCAGGCCCCAGTTCTCCTGTTTTGCCTGTGGCCAAAATAGAAATTGCGTTGCCCCTTATCGCAAGGATATCTAAGGAAAATCTTCGCATTATAAATTCGGTTGAGCGTAGTTCGCCTGTACAGCTGCTAACATTTCTCCTAATATCTGAAGAAAGCTTAATGATTGTCTCCCCAGTGTTCTTACATGTATTTCACCTTCAGTGGACAATTAATTGTCGACCGATTTTGAAGTTGACTAATACATTTACTTAAATCCAAATAGAATGTCAGCTGTTGAAGTGGATCTAAGATTCCGTAACTTTTTTAACTAATTTGAGTAAGCTCGTACCACAGTCGTAGCGTGGACAGCAGAAGCCGTTGACGACAACCTCCTGACATCCTTCTGCTGGTGGTGGACAGGGCTGCGCCAGACAGAGTACGCTATCACGGTAGCACATGCAGAACTCGCAGGGGTCATTTGAAGGCAGCTGCTCAGCGCTGTTGTACGAACGCCCTTCGTACACGCATTCTGTAACATCATCAGAACATTAGAACAGACCCAACAACAAATACTGAAACATAGGCATTCATATTGAACGAACCGTCTATGGGTGAACAATGCAGCGTCGCATAGCGTCTTTTGCAGAACGCCCATGAAAGTCCAGCAGGACTGGCCGCTCGAAGTAGGCCAAAAATAAGGACAAAAAAAACTTTTGAATAATTCGTTCTCCTGGCCAGCATAATCATTGATCTCGTATGAGTCCCCTCTCTTGACAAGTCCTTGAAATAACACTATACAGCGGTAGCGAGTCCGGCTATACAAGGAACGCGGCTTAGGGTCGTCATAAGAAGAAAAGGGCTCCATCAACAACATTTTTCCAGCGAATTTATATGTAACCACATGAACACGAATCATTTAACTAACCACTCTACAGTTATTTGAGTGGTGCCAGTTTGTTTATCCGCGTACCTTGCGTGTTATCGTTGATCACTACAGTGGGAACACATACATACAAACATACTTCTTTATTTACTCACCCCTGATGAGTAGGTCTTGGCAATTCAATACAATACAAATGGTGGTTTATTAACGGAACTGCAATTACAGTAACGGTGGGAACAGTGTGCTGTTGTAGGTTATAACTAGGTTATAACTGCACTAGGTTATAACTCTACTCTACGGCAAAAGCACCAGCCATATTAAATATGTTTAGGGACGAAGCCAGTTGTGAATAACAATTTTTTCTATTTCTTTATATATCCTCGCAGGTAAATGATGACTCTGCTATTCTCTAGCAAAGGTTCTGATATCTGTGCTTTAGTACTGCAACAGGTGGGTTATTATTTTAAATTTGTGGGTCCATCTTCAGATTTTTGATGAAACTTTGCGAACTTACGACTTAGCGCAGGCTGTCCCAGAAGCGAAGTTAACACAACGGCAAGTACGGTTGTCCTGTGTACGAACGACATCGCTTGCTTGGCACAGCTAAGCACAAATGAGCACAGGCGTTCCCGTGCGTCGGCTACAACGAGTATCGTGAAGAACTGAGGTGAAGCTGAAGTGATGGCCAATTGATGGCCGGCACTCGAAAAGGGAATCCCATCTAAAGGCGAAATTGCATCTAAGCGATTTTTTTCTTAAGTGAAGAAAGAGATACCAGCGACTATTCATGGGCAGTGGAAAGTTGAAAGAACAGCAAGAGGGAAGTGCGAGAGAAGCGATACCCACAGCATCTCCGATCGAATCGTATTCGCATTGCCTAGTAAATGACCTGCGTTGAAAAGAAGATACTTTGCTTGGAGAAATCCATAAAGTAAATTCCCATCAGTACTTGTATTGCTGTTAGACGTAAGATATCTTGTTCGTCACAGAAAACATGGTGACAACTCTCATGTACAGTAAAGTGCCAGTCAAGACATATTGCGGAGGGCATACACGGCCGACGACGGGTGAGCGGTGGGCGCTCACCAATGCAGATTACTGTCAGCGTATAAAATTTACGCTGTATCAAACGCGGTCCATTGCTGGGCTTAACCGAAAGATTCATACTATTAGGTGACTGTAATTGAGACCGTGGAACTGCTTCCTACAGGCGTAAAAGATTCAGCTCATCGACACACACATATATAGTAGTAAGTCGTCTTTAAATTTAGCAGGAGAGAATAATAATAATAATAATAATAATAATAATAATAATAAATAATAATAATAATAATAATAATAATAGATCATATTTTAAAATTACGAAAAATGTTTTATCAGTTTTGTGAACCTTGGAAGCCAATATGATACCTACAGGAGTGATGAAGAATCCACGACAATGCATTGGAGCTACATGAGATCCATGATAGAGTTAGGCTTTCAAGAGTACTGTTTGGTCCAGTTTTCTCAAGTCGCCGGACATGTCGTGTTGGGACAGTTGAATCAGCGATCTCTGTCTTTGAAGGGACTCAATCGTCCAGTTCACCGCGGCGACAAGGTGGATTTGTTTTCCTTTGTAGACTAGCCTACCGAAAACAATACTTCATTCTGAATTCTTGGTCCACCTAGACAATATACGCGTTATTTTTTTGACTCGACAGCCATTTAGATTTTAATATTCGAGAGCACAATTCGAGTGGTATGTTACCGCTGTAGGGAATACAAACAATCTTAATAATGCCATGTTAAAAAGTCACGAAAATAGAACGAGCTTAGTTGTCTCGATGCAGTTTTTCGACTCCGGACTGGGCTAACCATACTTGGTTCGTTTTTTTTCGAGAAATTAAATTTGATCCTACAAATGTCTTTTTGACTAATTTTAGAGTAGTGCCACGCCAGGAGAGTTACACAATTGGTACGGATAACCGTAAGCAGCATTTTCATTATAGAATATCGTACAGAGACTCGATTTGTTGATACCCTGACAGTTTTACACTGTGGCTTTTGTACTTCCGGTGCAATGGGACTTTGAAATAGATCCTGAGGAAATTTATAGACAAACACACGTATGTCCAAGTGTACGCTTGAGAAATTCTCAAATAGCTCTCTATGATCGAAGGTTGCCGGCTCTTGAGATCAAACCCACAATCCAAGAGAGGTCAAAGTCCAAAAGTACAGACATTTAAGTTGGAGGAAAAGAAATCTCTCTGAGTCGTGCGATTCAAAAAAGCAACCTAACGACAGCCAAGCATGTTCCCCACACATTTGTTCATTAAGAGAATCACCACTGGCAATATCCAGATTCGGCCAACTTGCTTTCAGTGTGTATTTTATTAATTATAATATTTTATTAATATTCCAGTTATTTAATTTCTCCGGAAACGTTTTACTGTATCTATACTTTCACGTTTGCTTTATTGTTGTCTATTATTATTAGCCGTATTATGTCTTGGCCTTCGCAATAATTGTATCTCCACATATTATTCACATTATTTGTATAATAATAATATAAAATATGTGTCTATAATAATACATTTTCCAGGCTGACTCACAGTTGACATTTAACGCATGTGTCATATGTGCCATTTAACATTTGAAATATGTGTCTATTGTGTGTTATGTTATTATGTCTAATTTTGAAATCAAATTTCAATCAGTTATCCAATTCGTCGTGGTTTCTTCGGGCTGGCTAATAATTAGATGAGCCGCGTACTGTACGATCTCAACCTTGTGTCGACCTTCTCGATGTGCCTTTCTCATTTAATTACAAACTGTACAATTCACCTGTTCTTGCTACTTAGATTGTTTGAATAGCTAGAATAATTACGAGCAGTTTAAACATAATTATCAACAGTAATTACCTCGGTCCTCTGAATCGTCGAAATGCCGGTCACTCAAAAAATTCGCCAGTGAACGAAACAACAGGTGGTAATCTGTTGGAGTGAGGTCTGGCGAATATGGTGGGTGCGCAATAACTTCCCATCCGAACGCTTCAAGTGCCACTTTGGTTGTTCTCGCGATGTGAGGCCTTGTGTTCACGTGGAGGAGGATGACTTGGCACCCAAACTCCAAGTTTCTGTGTGAATCCCATCGACTTAAGATGTCTACCGACAGTTGTTTGATTACAACCCATCGTTTGAGCCAGTTCACGCTGTGTTTGACGAGGGTTTTTCTTCAGTACAGCCTTGAGTAGGTCTTCATCAAACTCAACAGGCCGGCCACTACGCGGTGCATCCTCCAGGTCACAACAGCCCAACCTGAACTTCGCAAACTGCTCCTGAGCAGTGCTTTCAGACATACTTGCTTCGCCATACACGGCACAGATATCTCTTGCTGTAGCGGCGGCGGTTAGACCACGACGATAGCCGAAGTAAAGCAGGTGTCGGAAATGCACTTTTTTTCCATCTGGAATCTCCATCTTTCGAGCCTGATTTCGAGTTGAAATCCAGTTTACAGCGAAAATCGAACTCCGCAGGCGTGTAGAGCGGGAAAAAAGCTCCGAAACCAGTCGGTTTCAAAATAAGGAGAGAGGGCCTTCGTGGAGAGGGCAGCAGGTTCAAACGAGCCCCGGGAACTTATGCCTCAACCTAATAATATAAAGTTAGCCTTTAATATATTTTAATGTTAAGTTCACAACGCTGCATGTAAACCAACAGTAAAATAGAACAATAAAAATTAGGGGTTGTATGGGCTTATTAAAGGAACTACAGTTTGACAATGGTTAAGTTCTCTTACATGTCCCCATGACATCGCGGGACTCAAACCTGCGGTTTTCGGCTTTTTACAGCCAGAGACTTAGCTGTCCAAGCCGTCGCACTGACACACAATCGACGAGAGATGTGCACAACTCGCGACTGTTATTTTATAGACAGGCACTAATAAACTTCGGTAGAAGAAACTCTGAACAGTAGAACATTTGCATATGATATATAATTTTTTATTTTTATTCATTTGTTTGTGGATCAACGAGATCGACACGCACGCGAACGAGCATCATTTTATTAAGCGGACAGCTTCCGAAAAACGATTTGCACTCAAGATAGAGAGCTGATAGAGATCGAACGTTAAAGCAGTTTATATGAAGAGGACGTTGGACGCGTTTCCGTTCGAGATCGTTTCGATTTGTCTATGCCCCGAGAGACAACATCCCTGCAATAGCTCCAGAAGCGCTGGACGCACGGGCGCGTGGCCGTGAGCTGTTGGAGCTATGAACAGTAGTCGGGTCCACGGTTAATCATCCTGCGATAGTCTCCGGTATTGTCTGTCGAGAGTTTCTGAGATATACGTACCGTTGAACTCTGAGGTCAGCGGTACTATCTTAGTAAATGTTGTCTATGTGCCTTGCGTTGAAAATTGAATATCTTAAGGTTGTAAGATATACAAGAATGCAAGAATGATGCAACATCATTTTTTTGAGCTGACCCTCAGCTGTTCCCCAATCTGACTAGTTATAGTAAGGACATTTTTGCAACAATAGCAGACTACAGGTACAACAAGGTTTTCTCAAATCTAAATGTCTTTTATTTTTTATTTTAATAAGGCACAATAACTGTCGTTTGGATTTCGCTAATTTTACGACATTTTCAATCCATTTTTGCTAGGGAAGCTTTTCAGAGAGTGTTTATTGCTTCTAGTTGGTTTTTGACTGACAACACCCCTCTTGTTTCATGCTGAGTCTGTATGAATAAGCAAGGTAACAGACAACATAACTTAAGCCGTTTGTTCGTGATTTATCAGCATTCATGGACAAATGTAGGTTAGGTGTGCTGTTTTAACTACATTTCACCTATAGCTATGAACAGCCTACAATAAAAAGAGGCTTGTCGATATACCCCAAAAATTGGCTTACCGAGCTTCCGCTTGGCCAACAAGTTCCACATTGGGCGTTTCACTAATCGTAATTCTTGTCAGTCAGAGTCGCCTGCCCACAAAGATCACTTATTCTAGAAATGCAGAGGAAATTTGTAATCATCTGGATGAATATGTCTCCCTATCAGCTTCGATGAATAATGCTGTGCCACTTCTTATAGTAGAACGCTACCCACTTGAACCTCTACGGGGAAATATGTTTTACTGTTTCGCCGGACTGGAAGTAACCGCTAGTGAGAGGATTGAGCATGAGTACTTAACAAGGAAGAAGATGCAGACTCGAGCCGGCGGCTATGAACAGGATTTTCAAGGATGAAAGGAGTGCTGCTGAAAAAAGCATCGTCACCCTTTCTCAATGGATGACAAAACACATGGCATCGGTTGTGACGCTGATCATGCAGTACAGGGCTACCGAGCAAGCAGGTCAAGCGTGTGATTTGTCGTCCCTTGTAGTGGCGTAGCATAATATCGACAGGAATTAAGCAAACTCCTTTAGCGTACATTTCTTCTGTTCGGAGTAGCGATTAGAGGGTAACCAGTGATGTCTCACTTTGCAACCGTACAATTAATTTGTGAATTGTCATCGGTAGATGCCAACTGACAAATACTATCTAGTCTGTGGTGAATCTATCGGAAAAGACCAACGTCATATATCTGGAAGGATATGACTTGAAGATGTGTGTGTGTGTGTGTGTAAATACACTTGAAGACGGGCAATGAATTAAACCTTGCTCAACTGGAAGGAAACAGTACCCAGAAGATGTGTGCCTATTGAGTACCAGCAGTGAGAATCGATATAAGTGGACGGATCTGTCTCATACTGACCTGTAAACTTTCAAGGCAAACGGATCCCTCGGCAATCGCTTTCGTTCGGTTAGCCGAAATTCAATCAGGGACACCCTTAACAGCCTACAATCGGAACCTAACTTGGTATACCTTTGAAAACTCAAAATAATACCGCAGTGATGAAGCGGTACGGCCTCGACTCGTGGGAATCCTGGAAAATAATGATATTGACAGGACCCATGATAATGTCGATGTCCGCCTCGATCCGCGTCGGTGGGTTTATATTTGTTGGATTATTGCGGGATTTCATGCTCACTCGACAGGAGGCATCTTGGCCACTAACCGTACAAACTTTCTTCGTGCAAGTCGCCGGTAAGTAGCGAAACATTATTGAAAAACGTTTCTGTCACTGTGCATAAATGATTATGTGTATTCAAGGGCTGAGACTTGAGGTCGCGGAAACCCCTTCACTAAAGACCGATTGACGAGAACGTGGTGGGGGACAATTTTGAATACAATAACATTGTTCTGTAAACCCTTCCAGAGCAAACCCATTCAAATTCTGTTGCACAGTTTGGCTGTTGGTGACTCGAACTGGCGCCTGTGTACTCGCCGCTGTATGATGCATAGGCCTGAACGTAGCCTTGGAAGGCTAAAACATGCCCTTAAAAGCATTTATGTGCCACCTCGTTTAATATAGCAGAAAGGGTATTTCGAAGATGGGCAATTTAGCAGCTGCTAATGCGAAAGGAAAAATTTTGTGGACGGATATAAGATCATTGTGGTTCCTTCTTTATCAATTCATTCAAATTGAGGTTTATTCACGGAAGTGCAGTTTTTGCTTAAGTTCTCAGATAAAGGAATATTGGGTGATGATGTAATGAATGATTCCATTCATATTTTGACTGGCATGCACATTGAGCTATGTTCAGGTCGGCAGTGTTCCGGTCGTCAAGCGCTATGCGAATTTCCTAAAAAAAAGCCTTAGATAACATCACGTCAATGCAGGTGTTCGGTTTGGCTATGTTCACCCAGTAACGCAACCCGCTGGAGAGAGAAGATCAGTTTGACGTGTTCAACGCAAACTTATTTTTTTGTGGAACCGTTCCTTCTTCTGTAAATGTACAATTGGCTGGTGGAGTGCGTTTCAAAATAATAAAAGGGAGAAAACACTGACAAAAGTGATATGAGCTATCGTCAAATCCTAAGTAAAATCCCGCTTAGTCGGATTTTAAAGGCAGGTTTTTGTTCCTCCTTCTCGGAGTTGGTGTTATTAGACAATTCTGTCTTTACAAGGGACGGGAACAAGAAGGTTTCGCGAAAGATTTGGTTAATTCCTCAAAAGGGTACGTCTCTCTTTAAGCTCCACTATCATTCGATTTGCTCTAGCGTTTTAGACAGCCATTATACTGTATTTCAAACTAAATTTTATGTGGGAATAATGTTTAAATAAAACGTTTTCACCGCTGGCAGCGAAATCAAGTAATTTAGTAACCTATATGCGTGAATTACAACTTTTGATCTTGTTTAAATCTATTCGCGCTTCGCCTCTTCGTCGGGTAGAATGTGTCTATCTAACAACATCTTCAATTGTTCAAGGTGCTTCTCAATCCGCAGGCCTTTGAGATATAGGTAGAAAAAAAAGGGAATCATTGACCAATGACATTTGCACGCGTCTTTTTGATACGGAATCGACGATTACGTACGCATAATATCTAAAAACACATGCTGATAAATTCGTTTTTTCGTATGCAGATATCTGCAGGTGATTTGATGAGTAGGCATTTTTTGCTATTGAAATGGAATGGTTTATATGCATGAAAACATTTTATATTTGTGGTTCAAACTAAACTTATGGCACTGAACAACGCTTGCTCATATTGACAAAACAACGTATAGATCAAGAATATCCAGTAAATGCTCACCTCCTTCTCCTCTTCATTCATATATTTATTTTTTTTTATTTTTTATTTTTAAGGTGCATTATAGTAGTCAATATCCGATATAGGTCCTATCTATTAGCTGTACATTGTAGTCATTTATAACACACGTGCGGTGAATGGCCCTGACAGAAGTGACCGAGTGTTCAGTAATAACATATTGACCGGCTTGGATGCCTCATCTAACCCTAACACTGTTGACATAATTTCGATTTCAGCACCCATCGTCACTGTTTTAACCAGGTGGTTGTCACATTTAGCTATACTGCGAATAGCCGCCATCGTTTCGTCTCTATCACTCATCCTATGCTATTTTGCGCAAGATCTCCTCACTCTAACGCTACTATTCGGAGTGGCACATGGAAGCGCTCAGTCGGTCTTTTTCACCTGTAATAACGTAATCCTGTCAGGTCATTTCGACAAACGAAGAACGACAGCTACTGGTAAGATATATATATATATATATATATGTGTGGGATTCATCATGACCCTAATATTCACAGTGTCTGTCATTTTCATTCATTACAACGATAGTTTTTCATATTTTTCTCCATTTTACATAGACAAATATCGTAGTACCTAAACAAACGGTATGCATCTCTATAGCGTTGCTTTTTCAGTAAAACCATGCTGCAACTTGTTATCAGTGAACTATAAGCGACGCCCGCCAATACCTCTAACGATATGAGCACTTCCTCCTCTCTCACTTTTTGATAGGTTTATCAATGACGATTTCAGCGTCCTCGATGCTATTTATGCCTGCTATATTCAGCTATTGTATGGCCGAGTATGGGACTCGTGGCAGCATCCTTCTGCTCGGTGCGGTTTCCCTGAATGCGTACGCAATCGCGCTCGCCGTCAGCGAATATAAATACACCGGTACGTGGGAGATGGTACAGGAATAAAGGTTAATTCACAATGCTTGGTGAGGGATGCGATTCTCTCGGGCGACGATACTTTCATTTGACTGTTTCTTCTTCTCGAGATTTACTAGTACGATTGTGATTCTCACAAGGGGCCTTAGAAGATTGTTGAACTTTGTGCAAAGCAAAGGAAAAATACCCTTGCGCACGCTATCGAATCAGGTCATATGAAAGCTGTGCGGACCATTTACAGGTAACGCTACGCTGGAGATGTACATATGTATGAGTCGATTCTTGTCCTATGTATATTTTCCGATGACGAATTTTCAACGGGCAAATTCGTCATTCAGCTAACAACAGAATGCGATCGGTGAACTTGGAAACCTCACAGGAAACGAGGCAAAACATGAGCTTGAGTTGACTTCAAATCACGAGGAACCGAGTGCGCCAGCAAATTCAGGAAAGACCACACCATCGTCGTCCTCTGCGCACCTCCAACTTCCAGCTAGTGCGAGCGGAGCTCCGATTCAAAGGCAGCGCAGCCGGTGCGTGTCTTCAGTATCCTCAATTGTAGATGGCACCGGATCCGTTGCCTGCGTGGAGCTGACCCCCGATCGATCAGCAGAAGGTTTGTTCGAGATCACATATACCAATTGTAAGCAGAGAAGTAGGTAGAGCGCACGTGATGGTAGAGTGATACGCATTATGGTGTGAATGTGTACGATGGTGGCACTGCGTGCGCTTGTGAATGTACGTAGTGCTGGAGGGGAGGGGAAGTCCCCTAACGTTTAAAATATATAGATACCGACCATCGTAGTATGAAGACGTGGCTCAACCGTGAAGGTCGACACTCTGACAGAAATAAACGGATGCGGTTGTACCAATGACTTGTGCCAGACTTGTCAATATTTCCTATCACTGGCCTAGCCCAACTCTCGACCATTCTCTTACACAATGTATTTGTGTGCTCGTTTTGAGTGCACGTCAGGCAAATGTGACAGCAATTCATTGAGTGAGTGTGTACAACTGGCGGGTATTGCGTATCCTTAATGCACATTGTGCATATAATTGTCGTGTTAGGAAATAAGTCAATCAATCAACCAATTGTCAAAGGTGTTATTTTCGCACCACTTTGTCGAACTAAGGCCCCTGATGTAACTGGAATCAGCACTTGTTAATTTCTACTTTACCGCGAAGTTGCCGCTTGCTTTAGCCAGCCTCGGTGATATGAGTTGACATAAGTTGTCTGCACACCTGCCTCTGTCCATGCCTCGTTTGATGTAATACATGACTTTTGTACCTGATGATTGGTGAGTTGATCATGTCCTAGAAACTATAAACTAAACTACTAACTACAGAATCGATCCATGAGAGGAACTACAGCTCCTAGGTCGGTTCCAGATGACACGAAGCGTGCTCGGCTTGCTACAATACGACGAACTCGATACGATTGAGCGTAATCCCGGCATATAGTCTAGGCACTTTGTTAGATCATAACTCAATGCATTTCTTTCCCAATGCACGGGTCTTTGCCTTGGATCCCGTTTGGTGATCCCCACATCTGCTGTTGCGGGAGTCGGCAGCTGGCCTAGGATGACATGGTCTTTGTTGCCGTGGTGGCCCGGGCAAAGGACTCAGACATGCCCAGATCAATGACGCATTGGCCAGAGGAGTACGGTCAGATTTCCTCTGTGCTTGAAACTCCAGGCTTTCATTGTAATGCTAATTGCCAGAGGCCGCAGGTTCGAGCCCTGCTACGTGATGACATATAAGAGAGCTTAAGCATTGTAACAATTGCAGCTCCTTTAATAAACCAATAATCCTTTATCTTTACCTAATGATGGCCATCGTCCCGATAGTCTAACATTCACACGTTATCAGAAAATAAAAACCCCGATATGGTATACCACCGTGGTTGATACTCGGCCCCCTCTTATATCAGTCGCGGTGCTTCTCAACCAGGATTCGTTGCTTCGTCAGCCGAGCAAAACAAGCCACGCACATAAGCAAAGCTGCAGGAATAAATGTACTCATTTATGTCGCTTTCGCTTGAAACTTCAGGTTGACCTGGCCCACTAACCACTAATTTGTTACAGGGAGTATATGAGTGGTTTGAAAATGCGTCTGGAGACCCACGCGCAGGTGCATACCTTAGACAGGGCTTTCGCTAAACGTACAACGAGGAGGGCACAGTAATCGAAGGGCACAGTAATCGTAGGGCACAGTAATCGAAGGAACAGAGACAGACTTCCCCCTTGAGGCAGTAGAAGATAATATGGGGTAAGGTCTAAGTGGGTCTAATACTGGGCACACGGACTATTAGCCCAATTGTTTATTTATCCATACGATTTTCAATAATATATAATAACATACACAAAAATAGCTTGGCTGTAATGCATTTGGAACAGGGCGATTTGTTCCCGTGCGCATTGCGTTTACCTTTGACACAGCTGAAAAGAACAAGAACGATTTGTTCATTGGACAAAGATTTCTTTTCAGAACAAGCAACGGCAACCGTTTCGGAAAAGGGGCTTGACGCACCCAGGGAATCTAAAACCTACTCGGCGGCTCTGCGATCTCTGCTAAACGTCACCTTTTTTGTCGACGCGTTATCATACTCGGTCATTTTCATGACCTTGACAACGTTTTACCAGGTGAGGCTACAGAGACACTACATCGATGATATATGTCACATTATCATTATTGTGTGTCTATATTCGATATGTTCACATTTTATGTAAATGGCTGTAAAAAGCCAGAGGCCGCAGGTTCGAATCCCGTTGCATGACATATAAGAGAACTTAAGCATTCTATGCAGCTCCTTTAATAAATCAATAAAGCCTTACCTTACCTCTGTATGGAATTATGATTGATAATAATAATACTTAATAATACTTCGATCGCGTGATACCAGGCGCCCGCCCTGCAGAGATGCATTGTATCTGACATATCCCCAGTATTTGTCAACGTGGCGTCAGCATTAACAATTCTTACGTCAAGCTATTATATTTGTCCCATTTTCCACTTGCTGTTCTTGTACTGCGTAACGAATGCTGCAATGTAGCTCCCCTCTACGAGTTTGTTTAGGGTTAAATTTATTTGAGAATTTTAACGTCAGCGATTGAACAAAGGCCAAGCTCCATGTAGCATGCGAGACAGAAAGGGGCAGTCTCGAAAAAAGTCTTCCATTTGTGATGGCAAGCAGAAATGCTGATAAGACTGCGTATATTTGAGGGGTATTCGAATCTGAGAAAGGGTACCGTAACTTGACATATATCAATTCTGTTTATTGCAGGTTGTTGTAGATTTCACTGCTGACAAGGGTCTCAGCAATGAAATCTCAATGTGGTGCTTCTCTACATACTGCGCTGGCGATCTGCTTTTCAGAGGGACAGCTGGATTTATTGTCGATAGTCAGTTACTCTCGACAGCGGCCCTCATAACGCTTGGTGGGTACTCGCCATCCTAAATATCTAACAAGTTGTGATTATGGGTCTGAATAACCTACATGGGAGCAGCTCCTAATTAGCATTATATAGTGTGGTTATATTGAAGAGTACATCCGCTGAACGCGAATTGACTACCATTATATATCTTTGTGAAGCTGAAGTTAATTGCTTACGGGCAACGGTGGCAATGTTTTGTGTTTACAGGGTTCGCCGTCCAATCGGCTGCACTGACGCTATTTACGTTAAGTACATCGGCAGCTGGCGTCTTGACCGCCTGCTTTCTTATGGGAGCGTCCAATGGGGCACGCCTGTGTCTTTTCACTATCATTCTTATAGCCGATTTCGGTCTAGCCAACCTCACCTATACATTCAGCTTCGGAAACTTCATCAATGGATTTGCTGGCCTGTCGAGGCCGCCCCTAGTCGGTGAGTCTCTTTTTTTGTTTTTTTCAGCTGACCCTCAGCTGTTCCCCTATCTGAGGTGAGTCTCTGCCTTGCTTCATGCCTATTAAATTTGGGCACAAATAATACGTCATTCAACTACATGGTGTTTAGTATTGCGCACTGTCCCTTCTTTGTAACAGTTTAATACTGGCGAATAATCGAATGTAATTATATACTAACTATGTAACGCACGTTCAAGCTGAGGGTATCTGTCCTACAATCGATATCTCTCATGAGGATTGCAGATTTCACTGTAATGTAAACTTTGCTGATTTCATCTACAATGTAAACTTTGCTGCGTATAGCTGATCTAACCAGCACCTACGCATAATGCCATTTCGAATGGTTTGGTATGTGTTTCAGGATACTTCCGAGATGTGCTGAATGACTACAACGGACTGTTTCTGAGCTATGTTGGACTAAACGTCATCTTTACGTGTATTTGGGCGATCCGTTGGCTACGGTCTCGAAAGATTATCTGACTTAAAAAATTCACTTTGCCTTGACCTCCATGGCATACCTACTAACCTCCAAACACTGCACACCTATATTTTACTGCTACGATTTCTCTCAATTCCAATAAACATCATGTACTTACGGAATACAAAACGACTGCTTGAACTGGAAGGCTGCTCTTTTGTAGCTGTGAACCGAACATTTCACTCTACTTTTTTTTTGAGAGAAGGAAATTATTTTCACCACCAGAGACGTTCCAATCTTCATGAAAGTGGGCCGATCCAATGCAGGGTTGACGTGGATGACAAAACGCCTCTGCCTGCTAAAACCATCCTCTGCTGAGAGTGTATCTCTTCCCCACTCTACTGAAAACCTACTTCTGTCCCCTATACGTATGCAGTAAATATACACCATATGAATAGTCTATTTCGACTACTTGTAGTATTTCCGTTAAGCTTATGATTAATCCTAATTGAAATGTCATACGAAGTCTACTGGCAGTATTTTCATTCCATGTTACCGTGGTGCCTTGTTTGCAATTCACCGATCTCTATATATACAGGCGCCAATCTTGCCTTAAAGCATGCACACTTACGACGTCTTAAAGAATACAATAGGAGAACATCCCCTCGCATCGTCCTGTCCGTAGCATCTACGATCAAAAATGGAAATTAATTTAGATGTAAATTTAAATAAGTAAATCTAGAAAGGCTGTTTTTTTTGCCACTGAGTGGAGTGCAGTGCCCCCAAACATTCTTGAAAATTAGGTTTTTTGGGCGGCTTTAGGATGAATGTCGACAAGATTCATTTGTTTACTAATAAACTTGTACGCCCATAGTATAATTGTTAGTATAACTTTTTTTTTTTTTTTAGAGAAGGGAATTTTTTTTTTCAAACGCACGGTTACCATCACTACCACTGCTAGTATAACTGTTATGAAACCAGTGTACATAATATTTGTGTCCGCATAGAAATAATTTGTGAGTTCGAGGAGACGGCCGCTACCAAAAATAGCAGCACAATTGTTCCTTATATACGGGGAGATTCTTTTTTTCTGTCACAGTGAACGAAATCGATTTTCTTCTGCAGTACCGCGTAGTGCTCACCGTAAATAGGAAACACAAGCTTATAAGTGTGCGCGGCAGTGGTCCCCTCATTTTGAACACTCCCGACCCGTAGGTGTAATAGGAATAGGCTTATTAAGACAGCGTCGGTGTTCGCATCGACGTATTCAGCATTGCGACTGAGGAAGATTGACGTCGAATGAAGACGGAGCTCTTAGAAAATTTCGCATCTACTTATGGGGTCCATTCTGACATAAAAATCAAGTTCGATGTCTATCCCTAGAGCTAACAAGCTAACTGAGATACCTTCCGAAGCTATAGCTTGTATAAGATAACCACACCGTAGAGACTATTCTGCTCAGTAAACATTGGTGTATAATCGCCTTCCCAGTCGGGATTGTGGTGATACTTAGAGTTTTGTGGCAGTCGCATCTAAACGCTCCCTTTCAACTATTCAATCCCCCAAAGCTTATCAAACAAGCTCATGATATACGGATGTACATTAGCCAACAGATGAGCATCACAGTAATCTATCATGAAACATTAAAGGCTTCACACTTTAAGACTCTGTTTAACATACACAGAAGCTAATTTGCCACATACACCCGCAGCCTCCTGTTACCAGGCGTTGTGAGCAAACCTTAACTAAGATCAGCCTGTAAATGATCAATCCGAATCTATAATCACCCAGCGTACCTGTTCTAGCTGCCCTCTCCCTCAGCGTGAATGTCCTCTCCGCTGTGCCCGAATACAGGCCACATGTTGCTGTTGGCCGACACTTTGAGAGGCCTCATACTTAGCAGTCCCTCTCTGGTAAGCACTATCGGATATCCCTCACCTCTTCGCGTCGGTTCCTCTCTCTCGCTGGCGAGACTGTGCAGCCGTCGGCCCCATCCGCGCTCCCCGATACTGCTCGATGTTAGCTAGCACGTGCGCTTGTATGGCCAGCGCCAGTGTTGGTTGCGTGAAACAGATGTGAGGGTTACGAACAGTGGACGAGGGTTCTACTCTGCCGGCGCGGGTAGCTTTCGATAGCTAAACTAGATCAGTTGTCGGGTCCCACAAGTTGTGTGCAGTGTGGCCTTTGACGATAGCAGCCGGTTGGCCGACCCTATGTCGTGTCTACAACATCGCCGAGATATATCGCAGCACGCGCACATGCACCGAGGTTCAAGCAGAGCGGATGAAAGTGTATATATACGGCTGAGACTGAGTGCGTGAGTGCCCAACAGATCAATCTGCTCAGGTCAATTTCAGCAAAACCAATATCATCAGAAACCTACTGTGTAAAACAGCTTGAAAAAGGAACCTGTATACAGTGAGAAGGATACCGGCATTTGACTGACTTTGCTGGCTGTGTGTTCCCGCTCGTATCTACGTTCGACTGAGTCGTCTCATGTCGCGCCGTGCTTTGGGAGCTGTTTAATTCTGGGTGGGGTTCACAACCGAAGCTGATGCAACCATTGTCTCCACAGAAGGAGTTCCCGCAGACCGGCTGAACGGACCCTGGTGAGTGTGTTTTGTTCGATGAAAAACAAGGGGAATCTGGAGGGTAGACAGCTATGAGAAGCTGCCAACGTAAAGTAATAGTAATGGATAGGATAGATCTGACAGCCAACAACAAGGGTTGAATATTGAAAATGACTGATGTGTAAGACAAAAAGAAACGTGGTGGTGGCGGTACTCATTGACGACGCTATATGGGCCGAGCTGCGCGGGCTGGTGACGCTTAACACAGAGACTGACTATGGTGGTCGATCTTACACGCACATATATGCATACACACCCAGGATATTTGTAACGTGACCTATTTGAAGGTTGCTGTTGTTACATGATGAATATCGACGTGAGAAATTGGATCCCGGTAGAGAAGCAGACGTTTCGACGAGGCTAGTTCAGATGCAACTGCCGTATAGCTATTTCAGTCTATACTCGACTGTAAATGTCAATACGATTTCAAACTACTTTCCAGGTGGCTGTCATTAGAGGCCAGAGAGATCGGTTAAGGTCGTTTATACGACGATTGAATTAGCCCGATTGTCTCATACATGTGCATGTTTAAGCCACATTGATAGCTATGATACATATATCTGAGAGTGTCTATTTTGGAGAAATGCATATAAAAAAAAAACTATTAACAAATCGTTCCCTTGATATTTGGGACATAACAGCGGCCATGGTGTTTTCAACCGGTCACGCTTCGAGAGGGTCTCCGAAAGAAATTTGACAATGAGCTGACGATGCTCTTGAATAAGGGTTGACTTCCGTTAGCCTTCACATACATATGTTTGCATTTGAGAAAATTGAACACTGACACGCAGATATATTGGTATATTTGTATTTAGCTCTGATACTTGGTGTTGAGTGTATGCTTTATTACCTATTTCATCCGTGTTGTAGTCCACTGTCGTGCGTCCAGTAGAAACTCGGCTCCAAATACAAAAGCCCATTTTAACTCAGTATTGCTTGCAGTGCTATGTTCGTGAGGGTGGTACAGAACTCGTTTGCGTTCAATTATTCGCTTGAGTTCAATACCCTGCTGTCCTGTGCCGATTTATTCTTTCAGCTGTGTGTGCGACAACTTTGCCTGGTGTGAGCTATTTTTGATCCAGTGATTATATAGTATTCTTGGCAGGACGATCGATGGGTCTTCCGTCACTTCAGGTTCGTCATATTGCCGATGCGGAAAATAACCTAAATGATGGATTGAAATCGTTTTTGCCAGAAAACCATATTCGCCATTTCGTAAACCTGGAAAATCGAGTGGCCCAGACTAAGTAAGGAATGCTCTTGTACCGAATCACCTGGTATCACCATCAAGTCTACGCATTTACAACCCAACATTTCGTAAATAGTTAGAATAAACGAGGGTGTCCTTTATTCTGCGAAAGTTGACCTTCACGCAGAAGGTTACATAACGATGTTATGTATTTTTCAATTTTAATGTATTATATATACTCTTCATTTTGAACACACAGGCACAAATATAACAAAAAAACAACATGCTAATTCAGGTGGTCCCCCATAATCATGCAGCCTGATGGTGCTGTTCAGGCATCTATGACGAACGAAAACCTAAATACCTATCGTCGTCTTCCTATAGCACCCTTATGTATTGTACCCTAAGGTTTCAAAATGTATTCCTCTGCAACGAAGCCATTTTCGTCGGCAAGATATCTTTGAAGCGTATATGTGGGTTATGTCTATTTTGAGATCTTTGTCTTGCTGCACCGCACGATAATGAATATCGTGTGAGACGATGGTTTACCACAATGTTTCATTGCTATTTGACTAACGAATGGCTCAATCCTCGCCTCAGCTATTATATCCCTTACTGGCTCCATTGGCAAGAAGATACACCCTTGTAAGCGTGCACCACTGCCAAATTTTCGAGATGCATACCGATACATCTGTAGTTTTGTCACAATGTATCATTGTCATGTCAAATGCCGTGACGTAAACTGAAATGGATTTGCTGTCTGTCAGACGTCGCGTCTGCGTAAATCTGCTCCATTATAGGACTGATCCTACTACTGACATTCTAGCCAGATACGGCCCGTGGTGGTAACGGCCTCGTGTCGACCATAACGTATCTGCCGCTGAGGGTGCACCAGCTGTCCGCCTCTGCCCTTTCTTTTCTCAGCAAACGCGCCACCACCGAGCCCGCTGGTAGCGTCCGGTAGGGTACCGCGCCATGGAGCCGTTGTCACCCATCACCATTGCGGACTACGTCTGGTCATTAGTGTTTTTTTCTAGGTTGTCGAACATGCCGATGTTTTTATTTGTTTTATTATTTGTTAAATTGATTCGTTTTACGGAATTTTAAGGACGAAAACGTTTATCATCAGATGCTGATGGACAGAACCCATTCTGTTTGAGTCTATCTGGCTGTGCATACCAGTAGGCCGGTATATATATATATATATATATATATATATATGTTTCTGTTATCTACACCAGTTGAGTCGAGAAATACTGGCTCGGGCAAATGTCATTAAATGTTTTTCAATTAGGCTGCGTCCGGCCCGCCCTGCAACCAAGTGAACTGTGCACGTGTAGGCTCACATGGCATTCGTTTTAATCACACAGCCAAATGAATTCAATAACGAACAATAACTATAAGATACTCCAGTGAAAAGTGTTCTCCTGTTAAGAAATCCCCATCTTTGTGCTCTTTAAAGATGATTCGGACACGAGCAGAGGAGCCTTTCCGGATAATTCCTTCGATCGCCGCTGACCGGAACTCGTCATTGTCATCTACAAAGACCGACTAAATCGATTCGCCTTAAGTGCCAACATGGCAGGTGATGGACAGGTTAGTATATATCTATCTGCAACCCTGGTAGCCACAGCAAGCTTTATACAAAGCGTCCAACAGATAGCGAATGCCTGCCTTTTAGGCTAGCCAATAGAATTTCCACCATCAAACGGCACATTGTGTCAGAAAGCATAAAAGTCATACACGAAGTTTAATCATGTCGTACATAATTAGAATGCTATAAATGCACCTGACATGGTCTCTGGTGACTCTTTTTTCTCTCTCTCTCTCTTGTCGTTCGTGTCACCTCGTAGCTGGAGCTGAAGAAGGAGATCGGTCTTGTATCTGCCGTATTGATGGTCGTTGGCACCATCATAGGCTCAGGGATATTCGTCTCACCAAAAGGTGTTCTTAAGTACGCCGGTTCCGTGGGGGCTGCCCTCGTAGTCTGGGCGGTCTGCGGGTTAGTGGCGCTCTGCGGCGGAATCTGCTATGCCGAGCTGGGTACATCAATTCCTCGAAGTGGTGGCGATTACGCCTACACGCTCGAGGCGTTCGGACCTCTACCGGCCTTCTTGAGGCTTTGGATCACCGTGATTATTGTTCAGCCAGCGACACTCGCTATTATTTCACTCACATTTGCGACCTATCTCATCAAGCCATTTTATCCCGATTGTGAGCCACCGTCCAGCGTTCTCCGACTCATAGGAATGCTCTGCTTGTGTAAGTAGATTTATTACCTTTATTGTGTCGCACATTCGCTAGAGGTTATGCCTTGATTTGTTTGTTGTTAACAGCTAGCTTTCATGTAGGTATAGTGTAGACACTGTTGAAACAGGGAGATTGGGAATGATTACCCCAGAATTGAGGACTGCGGCGGGTCGTAGGGATAGTGCGATATTGCGTTGTTTAATTAGCGATGGTAAAGTGTTAACGAAGAGAGGTGTCATCGTGTTTGCCAATTTAATTTATTCTCAATGAATAATCAAATATACGCATACAGTCGTCACCGGATCAATACGGGTGAACGTGATCTTTTTAATTTCAAACACGTTGAGCTACGTACGGAGAGCGTAGAACCGGTTTTGTAATCTACGGAATTCCTTAATTATTATTATTATTATTATCTGTTTATTCTTATTCAACAAATTATACTTTATAACAAACACAGTCCACTTGTCGTGTTCGTCTCATAACTTATTCCATCATTAATAAAATCATTTATTAAAAACTGGGATTTTTTCAAACAGCTCACAACTGCTTATGGATTTTATTTATTAGATATTCTTGAATGAATCGAATTTCGGGGTGAACAATTTTTTGCCGAGCAGTCACATTATACTAAATACAACCGCGGTTGAAAATAGAGTTGTCATTGTTCGTGCTATAACTATCGTTTACGACATATGTGGTGGCTGTGGAGATTTGATCGACCAGCTTTATCATTATTATGATTATTGTGGGACGAACGCTCGTTGTGAAGTTAATTTAATGAATATTTGAATTGTCGTTATTCGGTTCGAACTTAATGTAAAACTGGTACCATGCATACGACAAAACACTTCGCGACACAAATTTTATACGATCCATATAGGATACAATCTATTATAGGAAGTGACGCAGTGTGTTGTAAAATCGAATTTTTTCGTTTGCTAATAAACGAACCGGATTAAGTGGCACGTTCGGCGACAATTGCATTTCACGCATCCGTCAAATTGTGAGCATCGCTTGCATGTAATGGGCTCAATCATCATCATAGGAATAGGTTTCTAATTCATTTGCGAATCACGAAAATCGATTGGTGTGAATACAGCAATCACTGATTTCTCTGCACCTGTGAAAAGTCGTTGTTGATAAAGCTCGCATAAGCACTCCAATTGTCTAGCCATTACAGCTGTTTGTCTAGGAAAAGGCAACGCAGGACGGTCCTTGATTGCGCCTCGACCAGGACTTACAGATGCAGATATGGGTTATTTTTTTGTTTGAAAAAATATGTGTACTCTGGCGGCTGGATATTGTTGGGAGCCATTTTACTGGGCTGCTCAAAGATTGAACATGTTTCAGTGACAGGGCACTTCCTATCCGTACCCAACCGACGGTGTCAAATAATACCTACGATATGATTAGCTATTCGACCGTATGCCGCTTAGTTTAGCTGAGTAGGTGGCCAGTCTTGTGTATCGCTCTCACATCGTCCTCGTGTGCTGCAAATGATACCCGTATCCTTCATAATCTGCGACCAATTTCAGCGTTCCTCTGTCGTTATTTCTACTCGACGATTAGCGCACATGTCATCTCAATTTTCGTTTGCTATTTGGCTCGACAGAGACATGTCTGCTACCTAGACAGTAGTTGTGTTGACCTCTGTTCCTGCTACCATCTCTATCTTTACGACGTCTGCGTAGCCGTGACTCAAGTGGGAGGCCGGTTAACTGCCCATTCGGTTGGTCGAATGACCAGCCAGCGAGCTAGCCGTTTGCGTCCATCGCCAACAAAAAAAAACGAGATCCTCCAGAACTCGAAAAGAGAAACCGGTTTGAAACGACCCAATGAGGAACAATTTTTCCCTCACTTTGTCTCGACGACTTTGCGGGTTGACGCGACGGATTTAGCGCCGTTTCTCATTTTGATTTTGATCGTTGCCTTTGACTGTCCTTCAAGTAGTTGCTAAACGTGTACGAATAGTACTGCAACTGTCCACTTGGCGGTGTCGTGAAACACTCTCTACGAACGATAATGGCAATTGGATAAGATACGAGAGAAAAAAAATGCACCTATTCTTAAGGTTAAGAAGTCCAACGTCTATTATATACGATATATCCGCCAGGTTCCCGGCAATAGACAATAGGCACTTCAAATGTTCGCCACAAAATGTGAGAGAATCGCAAGCTAGCAAGCTATCAGCTCACTAGTCTCATAGAAGATGGTTCGGTTGTGATTCTTCGCAAGACTCTACTACAGTGGCGTGGATAGCAGCGCTGAAGGAAATGCATTTCCCTAACAAGGAATCGCTGCTTCGCCAGGTACCTTCTCGGGGAGCGTGGGAAGCGAGCCCGGTTGATAACGGCCGACAGCCTCCTTAGAGGCCTCTATCTGGCTGCTCCTATCAGAACTTCGCAGTTGCCTGGTAACGCCAAAGCAGAGAAGAGACAGGTCCTCAAGGACGGCACCGCGGTCGGCTGTTATGCTCTATACAGAGAGGCGAACCTACCGACAATGGAGATGGTTTACACTCAGACATATATCAGCAATATAGTACGAAACTAGATCGAATGGCGAGGGATAGGGAGGCAATGAAGCGTTCTATTATATGTTATAAGTCAGTGAAGATTAAAAATGGAAAGGAGCATGTGTATTTTTGCTGCTGCTATTGTCCCGTGCCGTGTCCCCCCCGGCTAGATTAAATTGAAAATAGATTGAATTGTCTGTGGATAGACGAATGCTTAATTTTGTAAAGAATCCCATCTAGAAGCTCTATCAGCTATTTAACCTATTTTACAAACAAATTAAGTTAAGCTATCGCCATGTTTTGTGTGTTCTAAAAATCAAATTCCGGCGTATCGTTTTTTTTTCACATTTCAGAATACGTTGCTCAGCTTGTTTTATTAATAAAAGCATACCATTATTATGAGTATTCAAGACGTAGATCTTGGCGTGCCAAGTATACGCGATTCGCCAATAGAAACAGGGACGATGAGGTGATTGTGCTCTCGTATTTCCTGGACACTCAACCGTTTGATGGATAGGATATCAAAGTACCGACTCAATCAGCTTCACATAGAGTTGTAACGCGAGCTCTTAGATATCAGCCCTAATTATCAGCTATCTTGCGGAGGAAAATATTTAGTGAGACTACGGCGTCGTACCTACGATTCGTTGATTGTAATAAGCAGCTGGGGTACACCACCAGGACCGTTTAAACGTCTGAGTCATTTCCGTCACTATCCTTATCTATGTAGGTAGATACTCAAGCCTGAAGGACAGAACTAGTGAACGTATGCAAAAACAATGGGCCTCACCAGCAAAGTGGCTGTCCGCACAATTTACCTAAAGTTCATTTGCTGAGTGAATAGTCTTGATGTGCGATTAGCACATTTAGATACTGGTGACCCGGGCTGGGTCCCACCATCTTCGGGCTTCGATTACGGTTGTGCGACGCTTGCACTAAAACTATTGTGTACTTCACTACACGAGTACATATCAACGCCAAGAATATCTTCGAATGGGCAACGGTCCGTAGTGGAAGTAGACTGAAAAATTACAATTCTCTTAGACGTTTTGTTTAGATTGTGATGTGAAAGTGGGTAAGCTACTTATCTTGGTGTTACGGACAGACGAAGCAATCGTGTATGGACTTTACTGACAAACGTATTTAGGGCATACGCCCACATTGGTTCTCCAACAAAAAAGATGCATAAGATCGATCAGTTAGATAGCCACCTGGCAGAGAATCTCCATTCGTGGATAAAACCACTCATGCCGCTGTGCTCGAAGGCTGAGGCGAACTTTTGTCTGGTCCGCTAACAAGAAGAGAAAAAATCGGAACGAAGATAAGTCGCGAAGTTTCAGACGCCGGGAGACAAATAATGGTCTCGTGTGAGAGGTCGTCTAGACGGGATGGAGGCCTCATCCCATATTTGCTCTGCTGCTATCTTCTCAAGCACTTTAAAACACGTTTGTGATATCTCTGTACGAAATAGCGGTGAATCGTAGACATGCTTCTTCGTGCAGACAGTTTGTCATTATATATATATATATACATATATAATATTATTATTATTATTGTAATATTTTGTAATAAAAATTTTATATATATATATATATATATATATAATATATATAGCGAATAAAAATTATATCCAACATGTGTAGTAAATATGTGTCGCGGCTGCGTTTATATTGGCCGTTGCTATCAGTAATTTTTCAAACACTGCTCTACGTAAGCACACCATTCACATGGGCTGGATGTCCTGGGGATGAGGAAGATACTCTCGTATCTATATAAACAAAACTGGCTTGATAAATAACACGTAAAGACATACTGCAGACGGGATAAGCCAGATGTTGCAATTGACTTGTCAACGGCCCGTGCGTTTTACAGTTCGAGGTAAGACGTTGCGTAGGAAGAGGCTTAACACGTGAGATTACGTGTGATAGAGGTCATTAATCCCCCTCCACTGCGAGACAATTACAAGATTGTTATTAGTCGGCACATTTAGTCGGCTTTGAACTACAATGCATGTCGATGCATGTTGTCACTGGCGCGAGAGATAAGTAAACATTGATAAGATTTTCAAATCGTCAATGCTTATGTGACGAGGCCTTTCTCACAGAATAAACTATGTCGAATGATGATTTAACACACTGTTCTGAGCAGGGGGTGCCCTCTCTCGTCATTTTTTAAAATCTACACGTTATGCATATGTCACATATTTGCATCTGTGTCACAATTCCAGTTAGCGAATAACCGGAGCACTACATATTCGGGACCCGCTGTTCTGACAATCGTTAATAATAATAATAATATGTTTTATATCATTTCTTAATATATATATATATATATATATATATATATATGTGTGTGTGTACTTACCTGAACAAGGTCTCAATTCCCTTCGAATATATTGTGTGGAATTCGAATGGCAGCGATTATAAATAGTCACAATCCAACAGAGTTTGTGGCAAACTGTTCCAACCTATATAAATATATAATAGGTTGACTTAGCACACTATTTACGTACAGCTATAGTAGAAGACAAATACTGCCATGCTGCATTTGATTATTCACATCCTGAACGAGTTAATGCATCACCTGTACACCTATTTCTTATTAAATTTGAAAATAGAAGCATAAATAAAAATCAACAAGCGCCTATAACGCGTCCTCACCTCAAATTACAACAAACTCTTGGTTACTGTCCAGATTTCGTGGCAACAACTCAGTCCAGTGTCGATTGTGTATATCTGTAGCTAAATTGTTACAAATTTGTTGTTAGTATGTCAAATGATTGCTGCTAACACTGCTGATTCACCATCGGCCTAAATGTCGACCAAGTTCTACTGGTTTTGGTTGCGGTTGGCTGTCCCAAATATGTCATCGACGACTTCTCACGAGCCAGATGTCCCTGTGCCGTCAAACGGATTCCTCAGGGCAGCCAAGATAGTCACTGTGCAATTAATTGAGAA
This sequence comes from Stratiolaelaps scimitus, assembly GCA_019614645.1. Taxonomy (NCBI): domain Eukaryota; kingdom Metazoa; phylum Arthropoda; class Arachnida; order Mesostigmata; family Laelapidae; genus Stratiolaelaps; species Stratiolaelaps scimitus. The sequence continues at coordinate 164,245 of JABWDB010000104.1, read as the reverse complement.
TGAGACAAAATGACTGATACCGATAGCGTGTATCAGAACGGACAGCACTCAACATATGATTATTTTGTTATTATTATTAGTATTAAAATGAACATTGAATTCTCTAAATGTCGCAATTGATAATGCCACAAGTAAAACGACTCCAACAAAACGGAATCTAGTCAACATTTCCACCATAGAATCGGTGACAGTTAAACGCAGCTGTGGTGAGTTATTAACAGATCCTGTCTGTAACGGGTCTGTAAAAGCAGTTCTAGTGTTCTACATGGACAGAGACACGAGGCACAGAGCAATGCTATTAAGTTACACTAAATATTATACAAGTAGATGTCGAAACAAGTATTGATATATTTGTTATCTCGCTTCTTTGTTCTTTCACCTCTAGTGCTGCTAACTTATGTTAATTGCCGTAGCGTAAAGCTGGCAGTGAAAGTGCAGGACTACTTCACGGCCGCGAAACTACTTGCCCTGGGACTAATCATTGTGACCGGACTGTATCGAATTTGCACAGGTATTCCATATACGCGAGGTCAGATTTATCATGCTGATGATGATGATGGTGATGATGATAATAATAATAATAATAATAATAATAATAATTGCACTATATTGTATATTGTACAATGTAATTGTGACGATATCGATAAGTAATATACAATGTAATTGTGACTATATCGATAAGTAATATACAATGTAATTGTATATTGCTGATCGATGATGCTCTGTTATGTAGAAGAACTAAAATAATTGTATGGTAATATAATGGGCTCGATATTGTTGACGCGATCACATTTTCGATCTCTGCAATCAGTTGTTTTCTAGATTCGCTTTGACTAGTAAACCACAAAGCACTGATTTCAAATATTGGATTGATATGCTTTTCAAGAAGTGACCTCAAGGAAGTCTGAAGTTGATAACTTGGACGATGGCCTCTAACAGATTCTATTACCACATTCGTTTCACTGCAATCAGGTCACACTGAACATCTTGCGAACATGTTCTCGGATGCAACAGTTAGTCCCGGTGGCCTATCGCTTGCCTTCTATTCAGGACTGTTCGCTTACGGAGGTTTCAATAATCTTAATTATGTTGCCGAGGAGCTGAAGAATCCGAAAAGGTATAGATTTAACAGACGTATATATCACGTGGCGGCAACTTAATCTCAATGTCATTATTGCTAATTAGGTCGGCTCATGCACATTTGAAATTTCACAGATATGACATAGCTCATAGTCGGCTGTCTATAAAGCTGTAGCCAATTTTGAAGTAAATTGAATTTGAATTCCTTCCTTGATACGGAACATACGCTTCTCTTGTCGTCGACGCGGTATCTGCTCGAGCCAACAATTCAAGGGTGAACTATGTCCGAACAATTTGAGTGTTTGAGAGATTGCCACATCGATAGAACTCAGCTGGCATGCCAACACCATGACACCCTCTCCCCTGTGGAACTGTTGACGATGTTCAACAGCACCACTGCCCTTCTCGGTATCGCTTAGCGCAATCTTCAGTAAGGGCGGCGGTGAGATATGTTTGCACCAGCTAACGAACAGAAACGAACAACAAATAATCTCGCCGGTGGTTGTCGACATTGACTTTTAGAAACCTGCCCCTGGCGATCTACATTGGGGTGACAATCGTCACAGTAGTGTACGTTTTGGCCAATGTTGCATACTTCACAGTGGTGTCTCCCGAAGAAATGCTCCAATCCCCCGCCGTTGCAGTGGTGAGTATGTATTTTGTGCCATCTTGCTATGTAGTGGGCGGAAGCCTTCAATTTCAGCACGTGTGAAATTTTAGGTTTTCTCAATCTATGCTACGCAACAAAATAGGAATACCCTGGCATCATTTTGCGCCCATTTCATATAATTTCATAGTAATATTTCATAATTTAAAACAATTTCATAATTTCATTGAATAGGTATGCGCACCTTATTGTCCCCCACATTCTAAGTGCGATTTCATTCACAGACGTTTGCTCAGCGAATGTTCGGTCCGATGGCCTGGACGATGCCGCTCTTCGTCTCTCTGTCGACTTTCGGCGGCCTTAACGGCCTTCTGTTTACCATTTCAAGGCTCTTTTTCATCGGAGCGCTCGAAGGCCACTTACCTGCAATCGTTGGTATGATCAGCGTTCATCACCTGACGCCGACCCCGCCCATTCTGCTATCGGTATGCTATGTTATAGCTGCAGAGTTACACTCTGCCACATTTGGACATAATGGGATTTATCTTAATATTTTTTTATTCTGTCATCTAGCCATATCCTGCTCGTTGTATTCCTGTTCGAGAGCAAAGCCACCACCGTAGATATTTAAGCGTAATACAATCCACAAAGGGACAAGCATAGGTCGATAGGGAACGCATACGATCGTGGGTAGGGAATAAGCAGACTTGAAGTTGAAGTAGCATCAGTTTCAATACACACGGGACCTTTGTGGCGGGATGGTCTGGATAACCAATTCACGTCTCTTTGAGCGGAGCTGTCATGGATACAGCCACGAACAGCAGCAGCATCACGATTTGTGATCGCTGCTTCGGACCTCAGAAGTCGTTGTTTGCTAGGCTATTTTGTGGATTTGCGTGGGTCTGCCGAAGAAGGTCTGTTTTTTTCTCACATCCGGTCTTCTTTCTACCGGAAGCATTCCTCATATATTCTCCCCTTTGCGGTCCGCGTGTTCACATCGAGGGAAGTTGATCGTTTAATATTGAAGAAATGCGGCTTCGTTTCCTGGATATTTACGCCATTATTTAATAAGAAGTAATAATAACATAGTTTTTTTTTTATTAAATGGGCTTTCACATATTCCAATATGTCCTCCTGGCTCGATTCATCTCAGCGGCTATTATTAATTACTATCAGTCGCTCAATGCAATTTTTCTGAAGAAGCAAGTCTAAGTGATGTACGCTGTCGATTTTCTTTCTCTTTCCCTCTCAACCCCTCGATCAACGGTGATCTTTAGACCGGTTTTGCTCTTCTAATGTTCATTACGTCGGATATTTACACGCTCATCAACTATCTCTCATTCACACACTGGCTCTGGGTCGGCATCTCAGTCCTCGCTCTTCTCGAGTTGCGACGCTCGAAGCCTGATCTTCCAAGGCCCATCAAGGTAATGACATAAGCAAACATCGTTCATCTTGCATTACTGAATTACGAGAATACTAACAGAAACGCAATGCTGTAAGGTGTTTATTAGTTAGAAGCTAAGGTAAAGGTAAAGCTGCATTGGTTTATTAAAGGAACTGCAGTTTTTACAATGCTTAAGTTCTCTTGTATGTCACGACACGGGACTCGAACCTGCTGCCTCTGGCTTTTTGCAATGCAACCGGGATCTCCCATACGAGATCAAATTAACAACGATCTGTAGATTGCAGCTTTGTCAAACGCCTTTCTTCCCATCTCCGCATTACGTAGTTGACCTCTCGTTGCTTCTGAGAAAAACGCGTCCGCTCTGTTCTATCATATATATATCCATATATTCGTGTTAAGCGATAACCATTCATGCTAACGATTAAGAACGTTTGGTTGTCTGATAGTCACATATCCTGTTCCCGCTCGTCTTCCTACTGATGTGCGCATTCCTGACGGTGATGCCGCTCTATGAGACGCCAGTCGAGAGTGGAATCGGTGTTCTTATCATACTCAGCGGGATTCCAGTGTATTACCTCCTAGTGAAGCCAAACAAAAGTATAATCGGTATTCGAAGAATATCTGGTAAGTTGACGATACACTGGGCTAGATACGAAGGACGGGAGAAAAAAAACACAAGGATGATAGACCCAGCATATTGTGTAGCTTAATATTACAAATTGATAACGAATTGAGTAATCGTAGGCTAAACCTTCAAGACTAAGACCCTTCTATAAAAAAAAGCCTATTCCAAGATGGATGCTATTGATAACGATCTCAGATGTATCGGACGCGTTGACTACCTCACCATCCGAATATATATTTTCTTTCTGCATCCAGAACACAGAGATGTTCACAGTTAAAAAAATCATATTCATATATACACTGAGACATAGCACGTGGGGTACAATTCTGCATAACAGAATAAAATTCCAGCAACTCGAAATTAGGCAGCACTACAGTTCGTAAAAGTTTATAGCAGAAAATTTGGCCAGAATCAATTAGCATGATTCGCATCTTCACCTCTCGAAAACAGTTCCTGCCCTACAGTTTCAAATTGCAAGAATTGTTTCATATATATATATATATATCAGATTAACATGTTATTATTATTCAGTCAAATCTAGCTGGGACGTAGTTATGCATAAGCAAAATGGGTTCGATGAAAATTGCTCTGAGAAAATTCTCTTCTCTATGACGAGAGTCGCATCAGCTAAACTATACGGCACGTCAATCATAGACTGCTCAGACCCGTATCTTCCCGTTTATTTTCAATTGGGAATGAAGTGAAGGGATCCTCTATCTTTCACCTTCGTATAACGTTCCTTGTTTGTTTAGGATTCTCATACCGAAGCGATAAAATGCTGCTTCATTTGTCGTTGTATATCGGACCCTTGTATGTCACCAAAAATCTTTGTCTACTTAGGCAAAGATTCACGTTGCGGGAATGATCACCCTGACTTCCTCTTGATATATACGTCGAATTCGATATACACGAGCGGTATATATACGACGGTATACGGTATATACATCTTGATATATACGTGTGGTATATACATCTTGATATATACGTGTGGTATATACATCTTGATATATACGTGTGGTATATACATCTTGATATATACGTGCGGCTGGTGCCTGTCAGCTGGCAATGACCAGTAATTACCTGGCAGAAATAATCTCCTGTTGATGACATTTTCGATTCGGGTGTTTGGACGACGAGGTCCTCTTCCCACTTATTGGAACCTCATACAAGCTTTAGGTTGAGCTATCTAAAAATAGACATCCAATAATAACTGAATAACAAATGCTTAACTCAATTGGTTCTGTGAACGCTATCCATTTCAGGCTATTTCACAATCCAGATGCAGAAGCTGCTCCAAGTTGTACCTCCACAAAAGGAAGCCGACCTGTGAAGCTCTGCGCATACGCGACGACCTGTTTCTAGATTTATCATATACTCGTAGTAACATGTACAAGTGCACTCCATCCAGATCATGCATGTTCGTTTACCCCAGAAATGCCCGCCAGCATGAAAAGGCCAATATCATTGTGATAATGATGATAACGGATAACAAATCGGTGTATTTTTAACAACATGTTTTAGTTTAGTTGTTCTATATATATATATATATATATATATATTTACATGGAGTCAGCATGCGGTTGTGAAATCTGAAGCAGCAGATGTCTGGTTATAGTTTCGATTTGTATCTGCCCAATGGACAAGCAGCAGATGTCTGTAACTGTGTAACTAATACCAGGTGGGAAGCTGGCCTAGATAATATAAGATACACATGGGATCAAATTGACAAACCCACGGTCTCAAAGGATGCGATCCAAGCACACCCTGTACAGCATCCGAAAGTAGAGAGATATATAGGAAGAGCTCGAAGGTGACACTCTGTGCCGCGAGGGGCTTAATGAAAAATGGCAGCGGGTATCTTATCTCTCAACGCAGATAAAGTGGGGATCGTTAAAGAATCAATTGTGTGGTTTTCAGTTGGCCAGTCGTAAACATCCAGTGACTATTGTCGTCGTCATCGCGTCGTATGAAAATGATTTATGGTATATATGGTGACATTCGCAAATGATCACATCTTGTTTTCCACAAACATGATATAGCAGATGAACAGTGCCGTGTGTCTGAATATGTCTGTATGAATTCAATGTCGCTCGAATAAACGAATGATGAATCTATCACAGAGGCGGTTTAACCTGACCGGCCGACATGTATAATTGTTGTCATTTGTAAACTATTATGTGATAAGCTGATCATTATATGTTAACAGGTGCGTCTATATTGAACAATTGAAGTTCGAGAATGTCACACACGCATAAATTGGTCTTTCTTGTTGTCGGTGAGTCACAAATTGTTGTGAGAGTAAATATAGCTTCATAATATCTAATTAATGGATTTAAAATTAATTAAAAAAAAGGATTATTTGAAATGAATTTGTTTGTTAAGAGTATTTTGGTTATTAATAATAGTGTACGGCTATTTTCTTATAGTCTTTTACTGGAACGGTTGCATGAACTAAATACATTTATTATGTATTACGCATATTTTGATACTTTGGCACTTTTAAGGATCAAGTTTGAAGGGTTTGAAGGAATTATGAAGGATTCGAACACGACCTGTTTCTCAGAGTTTACTTCACAATCGAGATGCCAACAGTCTCGCGCGTTCGATACATATGATGTATTGGCCATTTACGAGCAATATTGTGCACATGCTGCGGGTGGCTTTTGATATCCGGCCTTAAGCGGCCTAGGAAATCGCGAAGGTTTTTAAGAAAAACTGGGAAAGATTAGCCAAAAACAACAACAAGCTATTGAGGCCCTGACACTCAACTGAAGGATACAGCGCTCGCTGAAGCACAGCAAGAAAGCAGGTCGTCTTTGCCGCATTGAGAAGCGCGCATTCGAATGTTTAAGTAATTGATATTTGCGAAAGTTCGCAGTTTTGTCGCTTAAACCGTTTCCATCTTAAACTTGAAGAGATTTTACATGGTCTAACCATAACTATTGTATATTGTCATAGCTATTGCATAGTTGCTGGTTGTAAAATTCTTTATAACCCATACATTTAGCAGAGCAGATTAATGACCCGAAAAGGAGTTCGACAGCTTAGTCAACCGGAACAAACTCCGCTCATAGTGAACACTTGGATAGCGGGGAAGAGCAAGAGCGTTAATCAGACAGAATTTAGAGTTAGTGCTGTGCAAATCGCATTCGTCGTACGAGATACAATTCGTCAATTTCACAGAATATAGTGTAGCTGGGTGCATCGGCCTATGGACGTCGATACAACACCAAGATGAAGTCCACTTGAATGCCTGCATGTCGACATAATCCAAATGTACATAGTAGTAGTAGTAGTAGTATATTTTGTTTGTCGTGAAGTTGGATGTGGGTGTTATCGAAGACGTTATGATGCTAAGATGTGTTATCGAGATCATTATCATTTATTTTTATTTTACCGCATTTGAAAGGAGAACAAACAGAATTGCCTAAAATGATCTCATCACCTTCAACAAGTGTTGGTGGTGGATGACCATTTGTCTTCGATGCATAGCGCGAGTTTAATAACTTCTGATAATATAGCTTTGCTCAGCTTCATGCGGGACTTCTCGGCACACAATCGACAGGCCACTTGACCACCATTCGCTACTACGCGACCGTGAGGGTGGTGGCCAGCTACACTCTGGGCTATGAACTCTTGTAATCATTTTGAGAATTTGGATAAATTCCGGTTCGGTAAATTTTAGGATGAGGATTTTTTTATGTTTGTTTTTTCGACCCTGAGGGCGTTCGTACTTGGGCCATGGTTCTGAGCTACTTTCGAAATTCTTCAAACCATGATGTGGTGCCGTGCGAGATTTGAATCGGAGAGTCAGGATTACAAGTAAAAATGTGCATTCAAACGCAGTTAGAATAACCGCTTTCGAAATAGATTTTGTTGCGCGTCTCCTTAGAATGGAAAGTGCCTCTCTGCAAATGGTTTATGACCAGCACGAACCGAAAGAGGATACTGATTCATGTTGAAAAGTTAGAGCTAAATTTGGACCCGTTGCATGGTGGTTTCCATTCAAACATGGTTCTCTCTCATTCGTTTCGTACGAATCTGCGATTGACGACTGAGTGTTACGCGATAGGGAAGAAGCAATTGTGCATCTACATCTGCACAGCGGTCGATCGTTGGTTCTTACTAAACAAGCTCATTATAAAATCGATTTAAGGATTACGCAGCCTATAAAAACGTATTTTGATACAAAACGAATACTCGGGTTCAGTAAGGCGTCAGCTATCTCTGATAACTAACCAGTATTCGTCTTCGGATCTACATCTCTCTACTACGGTCATTTGTCTCGTACGGAGTCCCCGTAGAGGATAACTGCCCACTGTGATGGAATTGGTACTAACTGTCGTCACCAGGTAAGATTGGACTCCATCAACGTACCATGGTGTGACCACAAACGACACACCAATATAGATAATTTGGCACAATTTCAATCAGGTGAACCGTACCGTGGACGATATCAGAATGATGCTAGTATACGCTCGGATCAACTATACAGATAAGCTATTTAAGTATGATGTTCGGGATAACTGAACTCTCAAACGCAGACACAATTCCCGCCAGGCGACCTTTCTGCGCAGACGACATCGATCGACGGCGCCGCCGCCGCCGCCGCCACACCCTTTGGTGCCTTCTCTCCCCATCGTCGTCGTCTTCACAGGGCCCCCCAAATGGCAAATCGTCGTCGTAAGGCAGAGCGGGCCCGAACGAACGGTTCCGCTGCGCTGCCTGCTCTGGCCTGGCTCAGCTGATCCTGGTTGTTTTGTGTTGTTGTGGTGGTGGTTCGAAGTCGGCCATCATCGCCCCATACGACCATAACAACACCGATCATATACAGGCGAACGGATCCAGCGGATGGTCATAGGAGCAGCTGAATTGAACGGGAGCCCATACGGACGTCGAAGACAGCGGATGGAGGTGGTTGTGCTGTGGTTACGGTTTCGATAGATGAACAGGACAAGCTAGCCGAGAGGCAGACATACAAAAGCTGGAGCTGGACCACTGGAGACAAAACTTGGCTCAATTGATCAGCAGTAGAGATCGAGCGTTTATTGAGGTATTAATAGATGGTTCTCGCGGTTGTCGAAGAAGTGAACGGTTGATTCGAAGCGGCGGTGGCGGTGGCGAGAACGACAAGAGCAACTACGGTCACCCTTCAGGACGGCTTTAAACGGCGGCATCAGTGACGTCGGTCGGTATCAGATTGTTGACTATTGTCAGAGAATCAGCACTTAATATGTAAGTTGAGCAATGAGTCTATCGTCATACTCGACCAATATCCCTAATTCACTGCCAAAAAAAAATATATATATGTATATGCATGTTAGCCAGTACACGTCTGTGTCTCAAGGTGCTGCCGTAATACATGCTGCAATAGCTAGAGCTGTTCTTGTACCAGCCCCCATTGTATCCACTTGTCTGTGGCTTTTGCGGTCACGCTGTAGACTGTTTCACCAAACCGCGAACAAGTCGGGTGACTACCGCAACAAATCTAGCTACCTAGTCCGAGGTTCGAGCTGACTTTCAACCAGCTGATGCTGGTTGAAAAGCAAATGCGTACTTGTAAGCACGAAATTAGTGGTCGGGGGCTGGCCTTTAACTTCTGGCAACGGGAATTGAGGATCCTACCGCATTTGCTTAGGAATCGGAGAAAATATATATATACAACCAGTAACAATGTCGGCGCAAACATAACAACAGTAAATCATATTTGTGATATCATCTTGTGATAACAATAATAAATACGCGCGACAATATTAACATCAACACGGAGTTTCTCTACAGGCGATTGTTTATTCACCGTCTATCAATTTGGCCATTACAGCGACTCGGTAATTTCGTCAATGCAACCATATTGTATTAGTTAATGGTGTTAATGTCAATCAATCGCCTGCTCATGGAATCAAGCAAACATGGGTGGCATTCGATGTTTAACTTATGGACTGGACTATTGTCTATCAACCGCCTCTCATGTGGTTCCCTGTGTGAAAACCGAATGTGAACTCTTGTATAGTATGAGATGGGCGATATCGCGTGCTCAGACCGCCAATTGCTGTCTACTACCATTCTACTGCGCTGAGATGATTTGATTTGTTGTCGGATATTGATTATGGTTCCGTGCTTAGATTCATGTCATTTTTGTCGAGTGGTGAGCGCTAATTGTGGTTTTTTGCGGCTATACCTCGGGTTCGGTTGGTGATCGTTTTCGTTGTTTAACGACTGTGAACGACCTCGGGGGGGGGGATGATTTGTCGAGGACAGGTGGATCCAGGTCCGAGCAGTCGGAAGTACTATTTTATAGTTTGTCTTTAATGGTAATATGATGCCGAGTTTCAGCGAATTAGTAATTCGCATTGATATGTCCCTCACTTATGCTCCGACCCAATGGCTATTTGGACCCCAGCGAAACGGGCAATATGATTCGTTACGAGTGGGTAATAATCATATTAGCGCAGTTGTCCTTTGTGTGCCGTCCGATCCATGAGGAAAGGCCGTATCGGCAGCACGATTACATCGCGACCGGCGTCGAGGAAGTTACACTGTTTAGAGACGTGGTGGCCGTTGTAGCTGAAATGGTAGCCGCTAGTGTCCGAGATGTTGGCTGTTTATCGCCCAGCGGGGGGGTGTAATTGATGCAGCTCGATCTTATTCTCGTTACATCTAATACTAATAAAGAGCAATGGGACCGTCAAAGCCGTAAGCAGGACGTAGAAACACCTGCAGAGCATAGGAAGGACGAGATAATTTCCCATCATAACTCAATCGGGTACCGAATCAGTTTTCAACTTAAAGTCCTACCCTCTCGTGTAACAACAGGAAAAATCATGGTCAATTACATGATTTGGCCATTCTTCCTCTGTTAGCTGATGTTGAGTTCATCTCACAAAACAAAAGATCGGCCGGCCGGCCGGACAGGCAGACTGATAGAGGCGAATTCTTGTCGATCTAATATGGGCTAAAGTTTCACGCGGCACAGGACGAGCGCTAGTGATCGCCTCTTTTAAACCCTGCTCACGTACACTTATCCGTTGAGATGACATAATCCACGTGCAGGAAACAGAATTCCGATAGATTCGAAAGTAATGCCATAGAATGTGTAATAAATATGAGTTACATCGATGAATCTGGTGGAAAAATTCAACCGTGCGAGCCCTCGGTGGTCTGTCTACGCGAATGTAACTTTCGATTAAGCAGTTGGATGAGCGCAGTATACATATACGATGTAGCATGAGCGATCATTTGCCCGCTTATGTATTGACTTCTGAGAACGAGACCTGTTTAGTTAGCGAGATAAATAAATAGAATAGTCCTGAGAAAAAAGACAACGGGGGATCTGAAGAACCACAGCTGAGCTGATAGACCCCTGTAAAAATGAAAAAATATAAAAAAAATATAAGAATCAACATTGTCAACTTATCTAAATGAATTTGAGTTTGTGGATAAGCTCGAGATACTTGGTAGATTTAATTCGTAGATAGCCATTTGCGTTCAACTTTTACAATCCGAAATGGAATCGTTTCCCAGCCTTCACAGTGTGTCGCCGTTTTCTGATCTTAGCATACCGGTTGAATATGATTTTGTAGTGATCTCCATTCATAAAAACATCCTCCTTACCTAAGCATCCTCCCTTGGCTCGACGTAACGCAGTGACGAGAATCGACATAACTGCAGCGCAATGCACCGCATCTGTCGATGTGTACTCTAATTAGTACCGGCATATAAATTGGTTCTGATACTCTCTGACTTCAGGCATGATTGAGCCACGGGCAAGTTTGCATCGTAAGAAGCCTCTTCCACCGGGGTGCTCCAGGTGTGTTGGTCGTTGGGGTGCAGCCTTCGAAATTCGCTCCACCTAGCTGTGCCGTAACTGTCATCGCCATGGGTAATACGAGCAGCGGAAAGCGCGAACGCGCCTTTTCCAGTGAAGTGCCTTGCTCACCAGGCAAGGAGGATCGCGCACTTGAGTTTAACACGCGTCGCTTCCATGGCCAGAACTCGCTAGAAGAGAACGAGGAATTTCTCAATAGTCTCCGCCAATCAGAGGATTATATGAGACCGCGTGCATCCACTGTATCAGGCGCCACGGGATCTGTACCAGTCCAAGGTAGTGCAAAAAATAATTAACTCAAACGAATGCTCTGCTTCAGTTTCGAATGAGAATAATAATCATAACATAATCTAAGTTGTTCCTGTAAATATACTTGAAATTAATCTACACTGCCCGATTAGACGACGAAATAAAAATGTCCTTCCCCATTTTTTTCGTTGAGTTCGTTCGCCCTGCTTTTCTTTTCTAAAAGAGCTGACCTTCAGCTGTTCTGTCTCTATCTGGCTCGTACTTATAATTAGTTTACGATGAACTCTTTTTTTTTACTTTTACATACTTGTAGGGGCCTTTTGTCTTGAGAATGTATTTCCAAAATATATTTGTATGCAAAGATACACATCACTTATATATTTACATATATACGTTTGTATTGTTGTTATTACTATAATGTTACAAAATGTGACCTGATTCGAATTATGATAAAAGACAATTTGAGAGTGTCGATTTTGAGCAAACTTCGAGACAATACATATATATTTATATATGGAGGCGCGTCGCCCGTATATTTTATACGGACGCGTCAGGTATGCCGATGTAGAATATACTTAACCTAATACACATGTCACTCAACTGGTGTTCCCGTATGAATTGGTTGCAGGAGACATGAGCGGTGTTCTTCCAACGGTGTTCAAGTGGGAGAAAGGTGGAAAAGATGTTTCCATATGTGGCACATTCACCAAATGGAAGCCTATTCCCATGGTGAAGAGTCACGGTGATTTTGTCATCATTCTCGATGTGCCCGAGGGTGAACATGAGTATAGGTTTAAGGTGGATGGACATTGGCACCTCGATGATACTGAGCCCACCGTAGAGGCTGAGGAGGGGCAGAGCAAGAATAACGTTATTAAGGTTTGTAGAATTAATGTTTGTCTGCCTAAACTGTATCCCTTGTGTGGATATGTCACGCGTTGGGGGCTAAATTTACGGGCCGTATATCTCCACGATTGAATTGCAAATACAGTAGTAGGAGTAGTAGCCGTTTGTGGTAATGCTGAAAGCAGTTCTACCGTGGACGTTAAATGTTGGCTGTGGGCCAGCCCGAAAACCTCTCTTCCTCTCAGTCGTCTGTGGACATTGCAAAGCGATACCGTGGACGTTAAATGTTGGCTGTGGGTCAGCCCGGAACATTTATTTATTTTAGTAGTAGTCTGTGGGTATGACTTAGCAACCTCTTGACAGAATAGACCAAACTATTTTTTGGTTGAACAAAATGTTTTTTTATTGTTAAAATTACACAGGTGAAACAGTCCGATTTTGAGGTGTTTGAAGCGCTAGCGGTGGACTCACTCGCAACGCAGTCTGCCAACGCCGTATCGCGATCCCCGCCAGGAGACTACTCGCAGGAGATTCCCACAAAGTTTGTCCAGGAACCGGCAGCCAACGGGGGCAAACAGCAGGGTCCACCGATACTTCCGCCGCATCTTCTTCAAGTCATCCTGAACAAAGACATCCCGCTATCCTGCGAGCCGACCCTGTTGCCCGAGCCCAACCACGTTATGCTCAATCACCTGTATGCGCTGTCGATCAAAGACGGCGTGATGGTCCTATCGGGGACGCAACGCTACCGTAAAAAATATGTCACCACCCTATTGTACAAGCCCATCTAGAAATCGCTAAGTAGTGAACGTGACTGCATCATGTATTGTGTAACGACCTCTGCATGTAGGATAGAGGTTAGAGATCGAGGTTAGACGAAGGCTACGATGGGAACAGACCGAGAAATCCACAACAAAACAGTGAACAGCACACGGGACGATGAAATGGAGAATGAGCTGCATTTTGCAGCATTATCAATGCCGGTGTTATATTCACGCTAATCGAACGAAGGGCAGAATGCACACGCTTAGTGGTTAATGCTGAGCTAGTACATTGTTGCGTAGACGTAGTGAGGAGTCGTGTGATGTATCTTCATTGAGCACTTGACTGGACGAATGCAGCCGACAACGAATGTATTATTCCTTGCTTACTAAATAGCCCGAGTTTATTTTTTGCAATTCGAAGCCATGGTAACTAATTAAATTTTTAAGGAGGTTGATTTTACAGCGTTTGAACTCGTTCGTCACTGCTGGACCATATTTCTCGATCGAGATTGGCTAGTAATGTTTAACAAAATATGAATTAGTCTCCCATATCAATATTATCCCAGTTTTCCAGTACGTGTCGACCGACACTTGGATCGCAGAGCATTACGTGAATAAAATTTTGAACCGAATATATATATATATATATATATATATACATATACCTACGTTCCATATGTTCTCGATGCTTCGTCGACGCTTGCCAGTGCTAACAATTGAATGGTCTATGTTTGTCGCGCGCTAGGAATCATGACGTGTTTCTTACAAAGAAATAGCGCATAGATATGTGATAGATAAGATTATTCTTGTTGAAATGAAAGTAGTTAACACGGTATACAGCACACTCGCATGAGGGATTCGTTGAGGGCGTAGATATAAGTAAGGCTATTGCTGGTCCCATGTCCGGTGCCATGTACATAAGATGTAACCATTGTTCTGTCCTGAGATCAAGCATAATATCACCATAATAATAGATAAAACAGCAATGTAAATGCCAGCAATCGCAACTGAAAAAGGCATAATTATTGTAATATATAACGACACACAACTAACCTCCAACCACAGCTCCATGTAGGTATATATATATATTTTTTTTGGCAAGCTGACCCATTCTGGGTCAGAATGTGAGTGCGTGAACACAGTGTAAGTTTGCTACCGGCATATATATATATATATATACATACCTACATATAAGTGTATGATAATACCGATATACGATGATTATCAAATGCTTATTACGGAGGAGTGAACTTTGGGAGGCATTCTTGAAACTCGACTGTAGTTGGAAGTTCCCGTAGACGGACGATGTTTTTGGGAAGGATTGACAACGGGCACTTAGTAGATGTAAATGCTGTTAACAACGAATACGGCTCCGGGTGGTAAGAGCTTTTGCAGTTATATTTCTTTTTAAAGGCTGTATGATGATGATTTTTTAAGTTTGTTATGAAATCTCTTTTGGCTATTTTATCTAGTTATGTATAGTACCGTATTGTAACGATATAAGGTATTATATGATGACGCAAATATGAAAAACAGAAGTAATGGTTATATATATATATGTAATGATAATAATATTTTTTGAGTACTAGTATCATATTCAATTACTTGTTACACCGACGTATGCTAGAGAATTATGAATGATTTAATAACTGAGTTAAGTTTGGCAAAAGTTCATCTTCTACCATTTTCCTCAGCGGTAAAGCGCTGATGGACTGATAATATTAAAAGGCGAGATGATTTATTATTATTAATATAACAAATATTTGAGACATATGACAATAAAGAGAAGTCAGAAAAAACGAAAGAATATGAGTGACGTCTTTATTAATGTACAAATTGCTCACGGCTGGGTATTTTAAATCAAAATTGGACTGCAGAGAGTATTTACCTCTTTTTCCAGTTCAACCCCGAAGCTGCCTGTGCCCAACACGAGTGAAATCTGTGTAGATCATCGTAGCTGCAACGGACCTTTGGTCGGCTCTATACTTTCATCTCCTACGGCCTATCACATGACGAATAATCGCCTCAGATACATAATTAGTCGTTTACTATCAACCCTATTGCAGGAGATCAAAAATAGCGATTTCTTCAGTCGATTCCGGATATGTTCGGATCTCGCTCAGAGTACTCCTGCAATGCAGAATAGCCTGTATCTCGTTTTTATTATTTCTTGTACACCGGACAGCGCTGTTCAACAGAATTCGGGCAACGCGTTCCCAGCTGACCGAAACTGCTCCACAAGACAGAGCACTTTGAAGTAGCGACATTGCCTGTAAAAATCACAGAATGTTTCGTAACTACCATGGGAACTCAGCAATAATTCACTAGACGCAGAAGTGTGTATGTTGGTGTACATTTACACCCATTTCTCGTCGATAGTTGAATTGAGCTTATGAAACGTTTCGAATCTACTGAACACTGCTAAAAGGACAGTATATTTACTACACCGATTTGTATTGGCCGTATGGGAATAGGCTTGTGCGATCGATATCAATCGACTGATTAAACCCCCTTCGGGTACAATTCGTACATTGAATCCTCCATTTATATCCGTTCTTCGATTAAAACTTCGAACAGATTTAGAACTATCTTGATTCGTCCGTGTTTCTGACGAGCACGTTACGTTCATGTGGGATCTATTTCAAGAATGATATTCTTATGATCCTATGCAATCCGTGTATATTGATGGGTACTCGTTACCGATACTCGTGTAGCAGGAGCATCCGCCCAAAATTCGGCGATTTCCAAGGTCATTTGAGTAAATTCCCCGGCAGCGTGGTCCATGCCGTCGAGAAATCGGATCAAAATCTGACCGAGCAGGATCTTTTCCTCTATCGAGATCGCCAAGGCGCATTGTCTCAGTAGATGAAGATAGACTTCACTTCGGCGCCTGTGGCAGGAGCCGGTCTTCAGTAGCAATTGTTCCAGAGCCTGAGAGACGATCACGAAGTCGAAATATCGCTGAGAATAATATCGAGTCAACGAACGCACATCAAAGATTTCACCCTAGACGTATAGGCCTGTGTAGAAGATTAGTCACGCACTGAGATAAGCTATCCAGTCCCCGTATGTAATAATCGTGAAATTTTCATAAAATCATGAAATCATCATAAAGAAATATTACATATAATAAAATCTGTTACGCCTTGGAAAAAAAATTACTACATGTAACAAAATCTGTTAAATATTACATATTGATAAAATATTACATAATTTGAAATGTTACATATAATAAAATCGGTTGCGCCTTCGTCCCGCTCACCTCGTAGACAAGCGGTAGAACCTTTAGATCATCGTGAGCATTACTAAGCTTGAGTAGCGTGTCAACAATGACATCTGCACGGCCACCCCGATCGTCGTCGTGACTAAATACTGAAAATATTGAAATACGAATATGAATTTTTTTAGACAGTAATTACTAATTGTTCCTGGTGTAACATTGGCGAAATTATGACTCGCCCATCTCATCGTGAAATGATGGGCAAATAGTAAAAATCTTACCACCTGTAGTTTTTTTTGCTTACCCGTATTATTCAGCATGGGAAACATATTTTCAGCTTCTGAATATATTCTATCAATTGGGGAAGACTCACGTACCTTTGCTAAGATATAGAACGCATTGGGCACCCACGAATTTGTTTTGGGACAAGTGAGAATCGCAAATGTTGAGTGCTGGCGGGAGATGGGCCTCAGGACACGGAAAGCGTTGACATACAGATATCAGTATATATCTTTCACCTGGAGATGGGCAACGTTTGGTATTAGCTTAATAGAATATCGGACTTGACGATCTGACTAGATCAACTATCAACTATCGAGTCGTGTGTACAATTATATATTAGATTAAATTTGCTTCTCCGCAGAACACAGGTAATCCAAAAACTGTACCGGGGCGTGCATTCACGACCATGTTATACGGATCGGAAAATGAAATCTCTAAATTTAGATATAGTCGTACTATAGGTTCCGAGTCCCGCGATATGGTTGATTATTATTATTATTATCATATATTTAGCTAATCCATGAACAGTTTAGCACTTCGTGGAATAATAAACGAGTATAATTGCCAGTGGAGTATCAACTTGCCCATGTAGAATTTCCAGTTATCGCGGGTGAGGCGCGGCTTGATAAATTCGAAAACTTGTTCCACAACATCTTTAGTCAATTTCAACGTTGGCAGAAGTTTCAACGAGATCTTCCTGGCCTCTGCCGATGCATACGGTGCATTGGGGTGTTCGTAAGCGAACAGCAAGGCAGCAATTGGCCACTGTGCAACCGGTGCCGACCCTACGGAAGCAATATTGTTGAGAACTTAAGGACTTTTTTTGTCAATATTAGCTAGCAAGTGTCACTAAATTAACTATCTATTTAGTGTTATTGCTATTGGATATAGCTATCAAGATCAGAAATGAAGGGACTACTATGAAAGCAACACCTGGCGGATTCTCATTCCAAGTTAATGCCAAGCTAGATCAAAAATACAATATTAAGCGCGAACGAAATACCAAAAAGGTTAAGAGCTGCGGCCTGTCAGATAGGGGGACAGCTGAGGGGAGTCGGTCGAAAAAACAATTAAGCGCGAGCGTTAATTAGCCAAGCGAAGAGAAAGAGAGATAACAAATGGAAAAGCTTTCCATTTTGTTTTCCACATTTCTAAAATCCTCTCGGGCTGTACTGGGCAATGAGCGCAGAGCTGAAATGTCGCTAGACCTGGTTTCGGATAGTGTAAGCATGTGTTAAATAAACCAGCCGTTGTTATCGGCGTATAAATAGCAGAATTTATTGCCTGCTGAACGGTTGTATGATTAAACTGCTCGGAAAGCTCATTTGAAGCAGGTTAAACTTTGGATGAAATGGAGGCGCTGAAACCCGCAAGTATCGGGTATGTGCGGAAATCAATGATGTACAAGCCAGCTGACCAATGCGATCCATACCGATCTGAAGTTTGTCAACGGTACGAAGACACTGGTCCGCCTGAGATCGGAACGCGTTGAAGTAATCCTTTTCTAGTGGGCACTCAGACACTTGATCAAGCTTCGGTGGGAGACCCAAATGTAACAGTTGCTTAAGCGACTCTTCTGAAGTCATCGCTCGCTCGTCCATCTCATTCAACCACAATAGAAGTGCAACTAAGTCGTATCCGATATGACGACAACACACAGGAGTTGTTCAATTGCCCGCTAAGTAGTGACGTATCTTTTTCGAAAAATCAATCGTATATTCTCTTAGACCAATATCGTACTCTCGTGGAAAACTACTTTAACTATACGAAAATACGTAAGCACTCCTCGCTGCAAGTAGGATTTCCCCTTATATTTTATTTCGTAGAAAACAATTAACTTCGCAATCTTCGTCGCTCGAAAGTGGAACAGCCACCACGAGATCGAACGACGCGCCGGAGGACGTTGATTCCAAGAGGTATATGCGCTGAACCAATGGAACGCCAATCGAGTAGACTCTTTAGCACGATGCACGTACGTATGCTCGCGATCAGACAATTCCACTAAATGGAGGATATCGACGAATAGATTCGAACGGGTCCCAAAGATAATTCAACCGTCACAGAGCGACAGTCATTCGATTACTGTGTCATACTGGCCCTGTTCCAGGTGCGCGCAAATCGGCAGTCCGCCAACTCAGCGGTCCCTTAGCTGAATCTTGACACGTTCATATGCCATAGTGTATATGTGAACATGGCGGGGATTGGAGCTTGATTGGAACAGCGGCAAGTGGATGGTAATCTACGAGATGTATGTTAGCCAAATTCACAACGCTAGTATCCATGTGAAAACCCTGCTAAGCTAAAAATTCGCATTGGACATCTTTTATTAGGGGTTATTTTGGCGGGCTGCCGCCCGCTACCCGCACACATGGGCAAGCCGCACGTGCAATGATTGAGCCACCCCAACTTGTTCACGTATATCGTCTCACGGTGCGCTAACACTGCAATATTGAGCGTCATCGATGGTGTTGATTTGCTAAGCAATCGTGTGTTGCCTGATTCTTCTTAATTTAATTGTGGTCTCTAATTAATTGTGAATGAAAATGAGCCTGGCGAGAATCCAACGGGCGCTTGCCGAGACTCAACAGCAACGTCAAAAGCAGGATAAGGAGAACAGTAAACTCGATATGGACCCGTCGACACCAGACACACCGCAGATTAGGTAAGCAAATTACGGACTCTACGCAGGTTGTCATGAAATAACGAGACGGCCTAGTCGTAGTTCGTGGAAAGTGCTGTCACCAGCCTTTGGTTTGAATTGAGTTCGCGCAATATGCTCTCAGGATAAATGTATAGGTTTGAGCGTAAAATTGCGCCTGGTTATCATGAAGAACTTTTTATAAAAAAAAAAAGTTGAATCACAGGCTGACTACAGTTTCCTCAGGGACCATCAACATCCGTTGTCTCTTGTATATTTGTCAAAGTTATACATTATGGAAATACCTACTTAAGATATCCACATAACACTAAGTATCCATTTAGTTGCTGCGGGCAATGTTAGCTTTAAAATCAAGCATCTTCATGGTACTGGAAAAATATCTTAATTTGTGTGGATATTCCTATATATTTGCGCCTTTCCAAATTGCAGTTTATCATGGCGACGGCAAACGTCATCGTTGTCTTACCCATGTCCAGATCCTCTGCCACTGGCGAATCTCGGCGCTCTCCTTTTCTCGCTGTCTGGCTTTCCTATATCGAAAAGCGCTGAAACCTTCAACGTGACATGGCTCGAAAAGACATCACAGGTCCTCGTCGTCGTTGTGGAGAACATGTCAATGAGAGATCTGTCCGAAAAGCCCAACGCGCTTCGTAAGTGTCCTCTGTTATGCTTCGTCCCCGGGCAACCGTGTTCGACCTAACCTGAGTACCGGCAATTGATGCGACGATATATGATCGTAGCTCGCGAGTTTGCTCGTAATATGATTTCGATGTCAGCCTCGACTTACTCGTTGACAGACAGACAGACGTTATTTTTATTATTTTCATCATAATGTTATAGATTCCTTTATTCTGATGGGATAAAATTTCACAATGAACAGACACTGAGGGGATTTCATATAACTGATTGGTGACGAAGAAACACAATGTGAGCCTCGTTTAAGTGTCACGTACAATTCATTGACAATGAACGATATTTTTTTTCGCTTTGTCAGTTTCATTTCGTCGAATCGTAGCCGAAAATGGATTCTCGGTCGTGTTGCAACCATCACTAGCTTTTGCGCATAGCACAGGTTCTGATCTAAGCCAAGTCGAGCTCTCGTTCTCGGACGATGCCAGAATTATCACGGCACTAGCCAGGTCAGTATTGATTTGTAAAGGGTATTTATTTATGTTGCGTACGCGATATGTGAGCTCATCTGTTAGGCAATCAACCGAGATACCCTAAGATATGATAGAGCACGTAAGAAAGAGCAGTTGCCGAGTATACAGTTAATTAAAGAAGATTACTTAATCAAATTAGGATTTTCATTTACTGCTCAAAAAAAGATTCAATATTTGTAGCACCAATATTGGAATTCTGTTCAGACATGAAATTTTCATCTAGGAGTAATTACCATGTGCTTATTTATTTATCGACTAACAGCGAAATAAGTGGAACGCGTAAACTCAAGCCGGTTACTGAGCGAAGTTCTCCATTCGTCAATTCCAAAGACGTCTTCGAGAAGAGCCCTGTTGCGGAGGAGTCCTCGTCAGACGATGTCCATCACGACGACATCTCTATGGTAAAATTTACTACCCTTTTATATTTGCTATATTACAACGGCAACGTTTGCTGTGACGTAACGATTTCGAGCTCAATTTTGTAAATTTCTCCTCACACAAATTCAACAACGGAACTGCACACCAAATAGAATATTTCTGCTAGATCGATCAAACCCCATTTGATACATTTGAGTAAACAGATCTTCTAATGTAATTACGTTTAGGGTGACGTCACGGATATTAGGAGACACATCAGGGAGTTCGCCACTCGCTTTTCTTCCCGTCATAATTATAGCGTGGAGCTCCAGGATGGCCAAGTTGGACATACATTATTGCATCCAAAGAAACGACACGCATTATCTGACGGTGGGCGGAAACGCATCGACACTAGGAGTGTCAAGGGGAAGGCGGGCGAAAGCGCTGCGGATGAGAAAGGCGCTCCCGAGGATGGCGCTCCATTGAGTAAAATTAGCAAGCCTGATTTGAAAGCGCTGATGGAGAAACTCGAACGTCTGAATCGAGAGCACATGCATCTCGAGCACAAAATGCGAAAACTTCAGACCGAACATCCGAAGGGCGTCAGTGCAAAGTCTGCTGCCCAATTCAAGCGCACTAAGGATCAGCTTCGTCTGAAGGCGGCAGAGTTCAGAAGAGCTAAAGAGGAGTGGGAGCACTTTAAGCAGGAGTCCGGTCAGGTCACAACGGCCGACAGTCAAGAAAAAGAGAAGGGGCGCCAGGATCTTCTTGAATATCTCAACCGCATAACCGCCCCACTGAAACAGGGTAAGCTGAGGTTTGCGTACTCATGTTTGCTCTGTACATAAAAGCAACTTTTCGATAATGATAACAATAATAATTCGATACTTCCACAACGTGGGCTCAGTCATTTCAAAACGTTTTGCCTAAGTATATAAGGCTTTGTGTTGGGTGAACAAAACGATCCTGATGAGAAGAGGTGGTGAGAGCTTTTTTTTTTAGAAAAGTACGTGGAGGGTCGCCTCCAAGCTCAACGGTCTTGGACGTAGGGTACGGGTTTGGTAATAGTTAAAAAAAAATCGTAAGTAATAATTAAATGCCTTGCTAAGCTAAATGCTCCTAGAATTATTGGACCATGGACACTATTGTCCTTAGTAGTTAACTTTTCCTTTTTAAGCTGACCCTCAGCTCGGCCCCCATCTGACGGGCGTCACCACTTCACGCTTAGGTATTACTTTGAGGACCTGTCAGGGCCATACTCTACGTCCAAGACCGTTAAGCTCAGAGCCAAGACCAGCTCAATACATGATTTTCGAAAAAAAAAAACAGCAACTCTCACCATCTCTTCTCATCAAGATCGTTCAGCCCACCTACCCTAGAAGTTAACTCGAAAATTATAACTTGTCGTACTCGCGTACACGGCTGCGCGAATGACCCACACGAAATTTGCTCTTTTAACTTTGCCATACCACCCTTTATGCGTTATAGATAGAGCGAAGGTACTGACCCCAGTAGGGACTGTCCTGCCTCCCGGGAATCTCGACAGATCGAAACCAGAGATGTT
The DNA here is from genome assembly GCA_019614645.1 of Stratiolaelaps scimitus. Taxonomy (NCBI): domain Eukaryota; kingdom Metazoa; phylum Arthropoda; class Arachnida; order Mesostigmata; family Laelapidae; genus Stratiolaelaps; species Stratiolaelaps scimitus. The sequence goes on along the minus strand of JABWDB010000104.1, from coordinate 141,596 downwards.
TGATCGCAGATATTTACTGCTTTCACTTACTGATATGAAGCTCAACGGATTTAATCTAGCGTGCTCGCCTACGAGGAAAAAATACGAACCGGTAAGCACTCATTCTGTAGAAGAATGGCATACGTCTCAGGCGATGAGAATGAACGATGTCGTTGGCGGTGCAAAATAGTATAGTAAGCGGCAAAGTTGAATTTTAACAAAATAATGGGTATGCGCTAAATTGCATGTAGCTGGTATACGTTCGAACTAACCGATCACACAGATGGGGGGAATAACGATAGTTCAATGCTACAACAAGGGAGGAGAGCGGCTACTCAATTCATTTGCGAAGACATTGTACGTTCGGGTTTCGAACGTACAATGTACAATTCATACAGCATATAAAATTTTTTTGGAAAGTGCATCGTGGTCTGCACCAAAGGGGTGCAGAAACTGGAGTTTCATGATCTTAGAATGAAGAGAAGAAACTGCATTACATTAAAACGAAACTTCTCCCTTGCCAGCGGGAAGGGTAGCGAGCTGACTAACCTTGTGGTGGTCACTGCTGAGACAACATTTGCGCATCGAGCAGGCGGTAAACAAACCAAACGAGCGGGTGTGGCTATAGGGACGCCAGGGCGATAATTTGGCACAATTAAGAATCACTCGAGAGGTCGGTCTCGGAGTCAAAAACGTTAACGGTCCCTCTCGTTGATACCGTATATTTCTAACAACAGTAACAATATTTACTTTTCTTTTTTTGTGTATCACTTTGTCCTGTGCACCCAGTAAAAATGAGCTATACCTCAATCTTGTCCTGTAGCCTTAAGAGGGTCCTGTAATCTCAGAAATTGCTGCTACAATTTTAATGATCGCCGCTTTGTGGTCTCGGTCTAACCAGAAAGCCGTCTGCTTGAAGCGATGTGTCTGTGAAAAACCCTTTTCATGTCTAAAATATACAAAAAGTACGATCCCGCACTGATGATTTGTGGTAGTCGTTAATCTGAGTAATATAATGACATGCGACAAAACAGTCCACTCTACCTGAGCTATCACCGAGCTGAGCTTTCTCTAGCTAGTTGTGTTTATGCCAGCAAGCCGTTCTAGTTAACGCTTGCTACGATCAAGATGCATGTGCAAAGAAGAGGCTCCCAAATGCAGGAGAAGAGAACGGGTGAGTGTAAACGACAACAGAGATCGGTACAGGTTAACAGGGGGGACAATGCTGCCCAATGCTCCTTCCAACGGCTGTTATCCACCCGGTTCCCGATAGTCAAATTCCCACTGTTAATCACGGCCAAATCGTATACCGTGTAGGTGACACCGCAGTCGCGTATGTTTGGCGTGGATTGCGAAATGTGCCTAACGATGAACATGATCAGTGAGCTTACTCGAATCACGGTCGTGGACGAGGACGGCGTCATTCGTCTCGATGAGCTCGTAAAACCACGAGGCAAGATCATCAACTATCTTACACAATACTCAGGTGAGAATACAATAGAAGGAAGACTCCTGTTTTTAACTACTCTTAATCAAGTGTATCGTAACTGGTCGATGCGTGTTTCGTTTTGATCGAAAATGATCAAAAATTGTTTTGAAATAATGAGCTACAGTTGCAAGCATTTCATGTCAATTCATTTCACCGAATTCGAAAGAACGCTGATTCTAAGCAAATCAGAAGAAATTCAGAGCGCCATAGGTAATTCTTACTTGGGTTCATGCATAAGGCTGAAAAGGGGTTAAAAATTGGAAGAAATCCATTTCTCAACGATCCTTTGGTGAGGCATAAAAACAAATTCAGAAATTTAGAACTTTAGAAGAGCATATTTACGAGTCTCATAATCAGAATGTTAATCACTGATACTCAGGTAGGAGGTCTGCTTATCACCCACGAAACGCTTGGTGTCTTAAGACATAATATGACAAAAACATAACCACGTAAAAATTTTTGTCGCGTGTGTTTGGTGTAAGGGTAAATTTCCAGTGGTAGCATCTATATATATTAGGTCATGGGTCAAACCTTTTATCTTCGCAGGTATAACAGCGGAGATGATGGTAGGTGTCACGACGACTCGGGAAGAAATTGTGAGAAGACTTTATGAAATTCTTCCTCCAGACGCTATCCTTGTGGGCCACTCCCTTGACTCGGATCTCAAGGCACTCTGTCTGACTCATCCTTATTGTATCGACACATCGGTTTGCTATAGTGTCAGAGGTAAGACGCGTCCGGGGGATACACTTTCTTGCTCATATACAGCTATGCGCGCCAAAATTACTTGAACAAGGCCTCCTCATATGCGAAGCTCAACATGTTTCCAATACGTTTGTACACGATGTAGAACCGCTTCTCGGGTTATCCTTACGTGATCTGCTCAACGTAGCGAAAATTTCATTATTGTGTATAATGAATACCATATACATATATATATATATATACATATATGTATATATATATATATATATATATATATACATGTATATCTATAATAATGTGTTTATATGCAGGTGGACATCAAAAGTCCAAACTGAAAGTGCTCATGAAGACGTTCTTGGGTGAGGATATCCAGACGGCCGGGGACGCTGGCCACTCATCGGCTGAAGACTCGTTTGCCGCACTCAAGCTCGTTCTGCTTAAGCTTCAACACGATATCTCATTTGGAGACGTGGATATGAACCCTTCATTCGAATGGGACGGCGTCAATTACACGGTTAGATTTGATAGGACACCTGATCGACGACCGTACCTTCCACTACTCTTGCTCCGATAGTTATTTAGTACAAAATATTTAGCTGACTCGCAGGTATGAACGCGATTATTTCTAATTATCGTTTGTGAGCCGATTATAATCAACATAGCAGGTTGCTATGAAAGATAATGAAAAAGGCGATGTCGTTGGCTTCCGGATAAGGAACATATTGAATGATTTAGAATCATTTTGTATTTGCACATACACATACATTTCAGGGAAAGTTGACTAAAAGGCACTTACTCGGAGCTCATGGAAACCAAACTGAAATACGTGTATCTATATCTTGTCGCCCCTATTCGGGCATAGTCGCACTTACCGGTCGTCTCAACTTTGGCTGTTGATAGCTATGATAATCAGAACGACAGCGGTGTCCTGATCGATGTACATAACATTAATGAATATCTTTCATGATTATTATCTTCCAAGCGTAAACTTTCGCTTTTGATATGGAGTGTGTGTGTGTGTGTGCTGAAGTGTCTCATTTCGTGTGCGCTTGCAGGAAGCTCTTAGCGAGGCGATGAACATTGTTAGTCATGAACGCCGTTCGCAGAGTTTCCACAATTCGTGGGTCTTTCACCCGCATCGAAGGTGAGAGTACTTCTTTATTCATTTGGCCTTAAGCAATAACACTTCCACAAGCTCCTTCAACTGTACGACACTTTTCTACAGGAAACAATATTTGTTTTGAACGTGAAATGCGAACCTCTAGCGGATCCTTTTTTTTCGATACACTGCCTAAACACTATACCGCTGTTCTCGGTGCGTAACGGTCGATTTGAAATGATTTGAGACAGACGGGCTCAATTTTGACCGAGTGGGAATTTTTTTCATTAACAAAGTCGTTTATCTGCATAAATATGTGTAAAAGCATTATAAACGCTTAGTATTGTACAATATGATATATAATGAAACTTGGTCTTGCAATGTGTTATATATCAATGGACAGGCCAAAGGCATTCAAACGTGATGTTGACCCCATGGCGTTAATTGGCATGACCCCAGAAGAAAACAAAGCTTACCTCGTGAAACGGGACGAGCTTCGTAGGGTAGCCAAGGAGAGAGGGTTCCAAGAGATGGCCCTAAGAGAAATCCAGTGCGCACTGCGGGACCACGATGAAGTTGGATTCAAAGTTCTTCGCGAGCATAAGCGAAGGGAGGCAGCCTTCAGGAAGCTGCAGAAGGACTTCCACGAAGATCGCCAAGCTGTGGTACAGAAACTTGACGTACTCGACCGTCAGCGGAAAGATGTCTCGAAACAATACGCACGGTAAGAGTTGCTCATTTTTCATTATGCTACTATCATCATACATCATTCGGTCACTATCGCTTATGAGAGGACACTGAAGAAGATTAACTTATAGTTAAGTAGCTTGTAAGGGTTAAAAAAAATCACCTATGTAGCTTCCTGAAGACTCTTCCTGTCAACATAAGACAAGCATAAAACTGTAGGTACACTCTGTATGTTGAGTTTATGAATATATAGGCCTACTTCTCTAGGAAATAATTGTTCACAAATGAACGCGGGGCGTACTCAGGTGTTAGATTGTATAGCTTTAGGTCTAAACCACGCACACCGTTCTCCCATGAATTCTTCGAATTTACAGTGGAGCTACCCGTCAAGGAAACCAGCCTTCCTCGATCGTGGTATTGCTGGCCAAACGAACGTTTATAAAAGCTAAAATCGCAGAAATGGAAAATGGCATCAAAGCTACGCTGCCTAATCAAAGGTCGAAGCTAAAACAGCTGCGCGGAAAAATTCATCGATTGCGCGACGAACTTAAACAAGTTAATGAGGCCGTTACCGCCCGGGACAAGGAGCACGCGGACTCTAAAGAGCTCCCAGACAAGCCTCACGGCGCTGAACCATTGGAGGCTGATGTTGACGATGCTAACAATGATAGCAGTGATGAGGTTGAGACAATGGTCATGGGTGGCGAACCTGACGGGGACACATCCGCAAGCCCTAATGAGGGCGCCATTCTCAAGATGGTTGAGGAAAGCGTCCGTGCTCTACAAGCTATCAAACAACAAGAAGACGAATTGCGTAAGGAGCTCGAACGAAATGAAGCTCTTGCACGAAAGGCCGTCCTCGAGATGCGTATAGAAAAGCGACACCAAGAAGATGAAACACTCGCGAGGCGAATCGTCGAGGGTACGGTCAACCTGGACGAGGTGTTTGCCGACGAGGCCGTCCTGCAGCAGTTTGTCAGATACCAACTATTTGTACAACGGAAGAACGAGGAGTTTGTACGAAAGCGAGGCTACGGTTTTGGTACAGTGGCACTAGAGAAACTCTACCTGAACATGTTCTCTGCTTGGAAGATGGCTCAGAAGAAGTCGGTTGTTGTAGCAGAGGAGTCAGTGGCTAATGTTCACTACGATGGCGTAAAGATAATCCCACCGAAGGATTCATCCATCAGGTATGTCGTACCCATCGTATGCCGTTGTTCATACGATAAGTAACGCCTTTACATCATGCATGCCTCATCGAAACATTTCATATTGTCCTAACTCCGTGTAAATGCGGCTCCAGCATCGATTAGAAGGGATGTGCAATACAATAATATCGAATTGTCTCCATTGTTCTCTGAACGTTCATAGGTCAACAATTAAAGCCACACGTTACTCGCTCGCAACGCATGACCTTGTTGTATCGCATCTGCTCTACGATGATGTCCACGAGAACGAGGATGAAATCGAATCCGGCCTTTGCCACATCTGGGATGGCGTTAAGCGAGGAGGGGTGGTCGTCGTCATCCTCGAAGGGTCGTACCATTTCAAGCAGATTGGACTCGGCCTCGGTATGATCGCCATCAAAAAGTAGCCTACGAATGTATAGAGCCAAAGGCTTCCCCCGTTTTGAGCGTTAGCGATTACGTTCCCGTGTGGCATACCGCCTTAGGTTGTACAGGTACTTCGCATTGCTGTACATAACCTTACTCGATTCATTAATTCACCTTTTTCGTTCGACCCGTTTCGTGCTCCACCATAACATTGTAGGATATGATAGGATATTCTATAACAACTAGACGGCATATATATATATATATATATATATATATATGTACATTGTTGGGTCAGTTAGTTTGTTATATTTCTGCCCCACACGATGACGCAGACCTGCTTATCATTTTTCATTTGGCGTAGAAATTAGCGTCCAAATACAAGTGCCTGTGAAGAAGACGAAGAAGCAAATGTATATAAATATGACGAAGGCATTGGGTGGACGAACACAAAGCATAGGCCTCTTAGAACTATTCTCGTGGATGGCACAAGTGGTGACAAACTTGAGAGTGGACTTGTGAAGTGGCTGTACAAAAAGGAAATTGTGTATATTTGTAAAATAATACGCTCCAATACGTCTGTTCTCTCTGTTAGTATAATGCATTTTAACAATCGATATGATGGAAATGTTATTACAGTTTAGCCTGTAGCCTATGATATATATATATATATATATAAATAGATATTAGATATTAACTTGTCAATTTATCTGGGTGTTACCGATCTCTCTATGAACTACATTACCGAACTGAAGTATTCATGAGCGTTCTTCTTAAATGGACAAACATAACCATCTATGTAATGATTTGACTTTAAGGAAACTACCAACACAATAAAGATATGTTGTGATGATGTCGCTGTCATTACAACGGTCGTAGAGCAGTAAACGCCTTTTGTTGTATAGAACGGGTCATCTCGTAATGCCGGTTATGAATTGGCTATGATGTAATCCCATTTGAATTATCGACTCAGTCCAATAGGCTCGCTAAATAAAGGTGACGAAAGTAAGAAGATCACTCAGATCAGAGCATCTCTATGGGCTTTCATGGTCCCAGAATTGTATTGGTAGTGATGGGATCGTATTGAACAGCTAGACAGGAGAGACATATGACTGGGGTTGAGATCTTGCTGCCAGACCGGGAGAATCCTCGGGTTTGTTGATCGTCTTTAGTTTTCTATGGATTCTTGCCGACAAGGTTGAAAATAAAGCCACGGTCATCCAGGACATGACCTCCTAGTAATACCTAAGGGGTTCAAAGTCGACGTCTGTCACAAAAGGGGGAGAGCAGCTCAAGGAATGCTTTTGAATGAACTTTGATTTCAAGTGATTCATTTCGAATGAGATAAAAACAGAACAGAATTTAATCTGGGACCCGTTGTAGCCATGGAAATGCAATATCATAATTAAAAGAAATCTATATTCCAGCAAAAATTCGTCGTCCGGATGAATAAAATTGGGCAAATATGACGACGTATCGAAGCCAGGCTGATCCAGGAAGCTCTGAGGTGAACGAGGACGGAGGGCTTTTCATTTTGTATGAATTGTCGGATAATCTCTATTTGTCAGATGAACAACATCTGGTCTCCTCTGAGCTCAAAATTTTAGTTCTTTTATGCAACATTGTCTTTGTTAAGCCATTTTAGGTTAATTGACATTTTATTCCTAAACGGGCTAATATAGAATGGGTATCTCATTTTCTACTCTCAACCAATAGCCCACTCATGTATTACAGAACAGTTAGAGACATGCTTCAGCCTTGGAGATTAGCCTTACTGGATAAGGATGCAAGCGAATGCTTGTGCAGATAGAACAGGTATTTGGTCCTTCGCCCAAAATACAGTGAAATGTCCTGAGAATGACTAAGAGCTGTCTAACGCGTCCCGGTTGTCCCGATTCGTTCGATACACCCCACAATTTGTTCCAATTTGTTTCACAACGATGAACTAACTAACTAACGAATCTGATTCGAATATACCCGCAACTATCGTAATCGCATCGGTTAATATATCCGCTTGCGGAATTGAACCGGAAAGAGGTTCTACGGTGCCGAATTTTTGGCGCTATCCCTGCGTCACGTCTTCACCTTAAATGTCTGTCTACTGGGCCGCTCCACTCTTATACTGTACATCAAATCTCAAAATATTCTAGTTCCACGAATTATCTATTTATTTACTACTAACTAAGCTTGACTTAAATCTGTATATACACTCCGCGACAAAATTATAAGATACGCCCATTTTTCTGACTTTTTTTCTCAACCGTAAGTAGTAATGCAGTTTCGCTTTCAGTCATTCAAAGTCATCACATCTCAAGAAATTGTCGCTCTGAGGGCGCGACAAAATGATTGAGCCCAGTTAGTGTTTGTGGAGTGGGACGCAGGTGAAACGCAACTAGGTTCTAAGATCGTTCTCGTACAAATTTTCTGGACCCTGTGTCAGCGAAAACTACGCTGGGCCGAGGCCGCCAACCTCGTAAATGTGAGAAAAAAATTATTTTCAACCTCAATGAAGAAAACAAGTCAAAATCGGAAATCGCGCGTATTTTGAAAACAATCAGGAACGTAATTTCGAATTTTCTTAAAGATCCTGAATAGCTCGGGTCCAAGAAGTCGCCAGGACGACCCGAAGCAGTAAGTACGCGTGAAAAACGTTCCCTCCTCCGAAGAGCCTCTAACAGCTTTTTGACTTGCCGCGAAATTGCAGCCGAGACTGGACTCGAGACGAACGTCTGAAACGTGGGAAGATACCTTCAGGCATCAGAAAATCTTGTTCATAGAAAACCCAAGCGAAAACCCCTTTAACATTGATGTACAGACGCAAGATTGAGCATCGCTCGAGAGCACATTTCGTAGACAGAGGAGTGGCAACGCGTGCTGTTTTCCGATGAAAAAGGATTCGATGGTCCTGATAAAAATTCTTATTATTTCCACGACATTGGGAAAGAAGAAAAACTCCTAAATCGACGACAAGCGGGAGGTGGTAGTTTGATGATTTGGGCCGGTATTGGCTACGACGCAAAGACCGATTTGGTGTTCGTAGACGGGTGCAGGAACAGTCGTGCCTACGTCACTATGTTGGAGGATCAACACCATCTTCCGGAACGTTTCCTTATTAAACATAGTTAGTTGTGCTAACACCTTCGATCGTGTCATGCTTCTGCACTTATCACTTCAATGAGATGATATTCTCTTTGGTTTTAGTGAATTTCTCCTCGTCGAAGAGGTTTTTGCTGTCCAGTACGCTGTCGATCTCTGCCATTGCTTGCTCAGCAGCTCGCGAATTGAGTGTCTTGTATAGGGCACGTATGCACTTTGGAAGGAGGAGACCTGAACTGTTCGGCTGACACGCCCTTAGTAATGTGTGCCAGACTCTAGCGCCTTGTGATGGCAAGACCCGCGTCCGCACCAGAAGTGAACTTGCCGAGCAGCGATATACGTCATGCTCCATTGGCCCTTGAAACTGCCGACTCTCCAAAACCAGTCGACAGCAAACATTTACTATGTCTTACCCATAGCTCAGCTTGGCCTACGAGGAAATATACTTGTAATTATATCAACTAAAAAATGAAAGTTTTATTGTTGTGGCCTTCGGTGATTATATCGTTTATAAGGAGTTAATTGTATACGATACGTAATTGAACCGCGTTGTGCTCACGAATTTTTAACACATCGCCGGTGCTGGTTCCATATCCCAGAAGGCTTATGAAAATTTGCTTACCAATTTGTGTTGGAACACCAAGTGGGCGCAATCACTACGCTGTTGCGTAACGATTCTGCACAGATTTCGAGAGTGATTCTGATCGTTCTTGCCATGACCTGTACAACACATGGATCCTCGAATCGTAAACCTTGCACGCCTGTGATCCTCACGGTGAAATGGTGCGCCTTGAGCGCAACTAGACGAGTTTATGTGGGGTGTCGTAAAAACTGCTCTTTAAATCTAAATCGGTATTTTAGATATAGCAAATTATAGTCTGCATTGCGCAGTGCTAACTCGTTCGACCCAGCCATCGAGCGCAGAGGGTTAGTGAAGGTGCCAATCGTGTGAGTCAACCGTCACGCTAAGGCGCAACTCAACCGGGCATTTTGGAAGACGAAGCGCAAATCAACTGCCGAACTAATTTCAATATCAGTCATAGGTTTTCGACCAGTGATATTCGTAGTAGCGACCACCACGTCAAATCAAGTGTAGTGCCAAACTAAAACTACACAGAATGAGTAATAAAATGCGGACGAAATCGTTATCGATGTGGGTGTCATTTTTAGACTATTTCTAAACGTGAGCATCAGTATCAAGCTCTGCTTCGAACTCGCTCCGCCTTTAAACGCCAAGCTATTTACGAATCACGCATCCTTCCCAATGCAAACGAATGAAATAGGGGATTCTGTCAACTATATATGTTCGACGGTGTGTGCGTGTGTGTAAGTGTATGAAGATCATGAACCAGACTATTATAATTTATAATACTATATTATAAATTATTTTTATTATGCTATTATAATATAATTATAATATTATAATTTTCTAGAAATTAATTGATAGATCTGATACGTGTAACAAGAAACTGTCTTGTCCCGACGGCGGGTTCGTTGTCAACTGAAACAACCGCAGACTCGAGTGGACGTTCAGAACCAATCGAAATGTGGCAAACATATTGTTGTAAACGATACCACAAAGGCTGAGCCACCGATAATCCGTTCTTATAGGAATCCGTAGAGTTGTACGACCATTCTGCGCTCTATCTCGACCAGTTGCGCTATCCAGATCCTCGATTTTCTCGTGACCAAACGGAGATTTCGAGGGACATTCAAGGCACATTTGTCCAATGGCTATTTAAGTTATTCAACCATAGCTAATAATTGTTTTTCGAGCTGACCCTCAGCTGTTCCCCTATGTGGCAGGCCTCAGCCATAGCTACCTGACGTCATCTGTCCCCGTAATCAAATCGCTCCATTCGACTGTTATATTTGTACGCCACGTTCGGCTAATAGTAAACACTCCCATTTGCTCGAGAAAGACGAGACTCTTATCAACGAAATTCGACATTTCTGGTACCCGTTATTACCATCGTCGCCAATTTCATCAGCAGCTGATACTATATACCCCCTTTCCCACCGGCGTTTCATCCGGCGGCAGCGGCGGCGTCTTCTGGCGCGTCAGCTGTTCCTCTTCGCGCGAGTCGTCTGCAAGAAATTCGAGGGCTGCCGGCAGCGCCTCCTATTGCCGACCGGTGGCCAATCGGAGTCGCACACGAATGTTATTATTGTTGAGCTGCAATAGCTGACGTGTGGTTTGCTTGTGATTGTGCTCGCTTCGGTCGTGTGCGTGAGGTGGACAACGTTCCGTGTTCGGTTTCGCTGGTCTGTGAAAAGAGAGATCCATTCGTTCGCACATTTAATTGACAACAGCCGTCTGGAAGGAGAGACATTGGACCAGCATCCGTGAACCCCCCCCGCCCGAGGACGTGCAATGGGGGCTCGCACGAAATTTGGCGCTCTGACTATAGTTGTCTTCACCGATTTACTAAGTGAGTATATCTGTATGTGTGTGCAAACCAGTCGGAATTTTGTGAAGGGAACTATTGTGGGTCCTTTTTTTGCAAGGTCCACTCGATAATGATTCTCTATGGAAGATATGTAGCGCTCAGATTCTATGCTAACGGTGAAGGTTTTTATATTCAGTCAGTGTTATATCTGTGGTGTTAATTTAGAGAAAATGTTTTAATTACTTACTTATTTCGTGTCCCCTTTCTCAATATGCAGGGATGGGCTTTGAGGTGAAGTATCAGTTGACGTTATTCTGGTAATTCTTTCATATCACAAGTTTTTCACATATGAAAAACTCTGGTAGTGCTGCGAGATAGCTAAGGAGCTTCTGGGAGGTTTCTAGTTGTGCTGAATTAAATTTGGATGTAACCGCCCACCTAACTAATATCAAGTATACAAGCTTAGTGATTCCAATACCGGGGTGGTGGTCGGTCTTACATCATGAAAACAGAAATACATCCGTGAAACCACGACGCATTCTTGTTCAGCTTGATCCTGGGACGCCCAATGATAAGCGCCATCTCTGCGTGACACTGGCAATACATTCAGTATATTTGTAAAAGTATTTGTCCATTTACCTTCATCCGATCCGAGACGTGTGCTCAGTGCGTCCATGTTCTCCATTTATGTTGCTGTCGAGTCTATGTGTTGGCTGTTAGGCCGCGGCGGGTTCTTGACCTGGCCTTCATATAATCGTACACAGCACGATCTGTTCCGAACGGGATGCGTGGGGTCACGTTCCAACGTTCGTCGAATGTAGTGGCGCTATAACCGATAGCTTTGTATTCGTTTCTTAGCGACCGCAGAAAAACTGTCCTCTCTCAAACGTGAAACTGCTAATGTTCGAAATTTGTTGATTTTATACGATGTGAACATCGACTAAATGTCGTTATTAATGTGCTCGTGTTGAATGTGAAGAGTGATGAGAGATGATGATCTGGAAAGGTGGCGATCGGAGAAATGAGTCTCTTCAGCGGAAATATTTATCTAGAGTCGATTAACGCATAGATTAACGCGACGGGATATATATGTTCATGTAACAAGGTACAGGCGTGATTTGAAAAGTGTCTACCTGCTCTAATTTGATAATATTCCAAGTTTACTAAACGATGCTTGAAGTAGTGTAATAATACTGCTGTAGTTTGGTATATGACGATGATAGTCACACGATCGTCCTGCTAAGTGCTTCTTGTTGGTTGCGTCATATAGAAATGACTGCTACAGATTGATAGTGTGTGATACAATCACTGGTGCCATAACGCTGTCTCGTCGGTCCTGCTGAATCGCTGTAGTGGTCGATAACATTTCGGGACACGTTGCTTTAGATGGATAACCATGATGTATGACGTTGTTGCCGGCGGGCGTCAAAAGTGAAAGGGCAGCTGTGTGCTATGTATTGCTAATGATAATATCTGTTACGAGTTCGCGGTTACATATCATTGGATTTATTAGGTCGTTTGGAGATAACACATTCGAAGTGAGCGTCATACGTGCCGGATGGACTTTGACCCATTACTTGAGTTGTTGCGTACATGTTTCTCAGCGCTGGTTCAGTTTCTTAGGAAAGACGAATGAATTGAGAAGCTGAAACATGACTTCTGAAAATAGACGGTCTGTGATTACATTTTTGTTTATTGAAGGGGAGCAAGCCGAAATGACCTTCATTGAAGTTTGGTAAAAATGTTGGATAGAAAGACCTTTACCCCGTAAAACGTTCACTTTTGATGTAATCGATCTAGGAGGCATGAGTGGACTATTGAAGACCGCGGGGTGGGGGAGTCACTCACCGCGGGGTGGCGGAAATTAACGGCATTCGTTGGTTTAAGTTACTACGCAAAATAGATAAAAAAAAAAAAAAAAAGAGAGATATTCAACCCGATAACTCGGGTTCTTGAGAAAGACTCATGGACAAGTGGCGAAGGGGAATCGAGATCATCCGAAGTGTGGCCTTTCGACGACAACCTCATTTACGGCTGTAATATCGAATTGAATTGAGACCAACAATATTTATGGATGGATCCAACCTGCTTATGTTCCAGATTTTAGCTTTTGTGATTACTGCTAGTTTCATGCATTACGAAGGGAAATTAGTGGTGTACGTTATGCAAATATCGATTTACTAAAGGAGGCTATCGACAACGAAATTATCTATGGTAACGCAAATGCAAAGTATACCGCCGTTCAGAAGCTTCCAGTGCGTACTGTCTCCGGTGCTTGTGTTATAAAAAGGGAGTACCTCAAATTATGCTTAAAATTTACAGCCCTAGTTATTTTTGTTCAACAGTTATCAGAGTTTTGTTTCGATCTCGTAAATAACTCTGAACAACCTAATATATTTGATGCATACCCAGTTACTGATGACACAAATGACAAGCCGGTCATCTCGTGTTAGTTTTTCGTATGAGTCTGGCCAATGCTCAATTCCTGTCATCAGGAACTTACTTAAGTTACCCCTATATTTCGTTAGTGTACTTATTTAGAAGGCTCCCATATCATCTATATTGAGACCTCAGTGGCGAAGCGCAGTTAATCCATTAGGGCGAAACTGTGACAAAATATGCCTAAAAAATTTAAATCATTAACTCTAATGGTTATATTTTACGAGAGTAGAAGAGAAAGATACGTGTTCATAGGAGGGAATTTGCGATATTGGCCGATTCAGCCGCTTTAAGTAGGCAGTTCAGTTCTTTCGAGCGCGAGCGTTGCACGCCCAGTGCAAGAAAGAACCATTTCAAGGGATTTACCGTCGTGATACGAATTGCCGTACTGTAAGCGAACCAGTGCCATCGGAGATGTTATTTAGGCTTTCTTAGTAGACAATGATATTCAACGTGATTATGGGGCTATCTACTTAAGATTCTTATTATTTATATTACCATCGCGGGGGGGGGGGGGGGTCCCAGGTATTTTTTTTTCTGTACATCTGAAACCGTCCGTGAAGTCGTTTACGCCAGGAATATGCTATATTTAGACGGCTTTCGGCCTCTTTCGATCATCATCATCCTTAGTTAGCGACTTGTTTATTGTTCGGGAGTACCTCACACAAAAGGTTGACCGCAAATTGCCCCTGTCCAGAATGATAATGTTGTTTGATATTATGACTGCGGTTACGAAATTCGAACAGCGGCCAGAATTTTCCCTCTACAAATCCTGACCGAGTGACTGACTGCAGTACTATCGTTTCGGTATTCCACTGTTCTGATTTCAGCGTACGTGTCATGTTCCGGCGTGGAGAAACACCTGCAGATGGGTATGCAATTCCTTCAAAGAGGAGCATATCAAGACGCGTTGTCGCACTATCACGCAGCTATCGAAGGCGACGATACGAACTATCAGTCCTTCTACTGGAGGTGTGTTTCTCTAACTGCGGTTTCATAACATGGTGATACTTAGACTGCTCTAACCTTGGTCATTGGTACGACCTGCGGCTCCGAGACCGTTTGACGCAGTGCGAACGTTTTGAAAAGAGTTATTTAGGTTCAATGAAATTAATATGTTGGGTGTTAATAAAAAAAAACAGAGTGTAGAGTAGTACAAGTTCACATTTACTGGGCACGCTAGAGGTAATTCATGGTAATTCTCTAAGAAATGAAGTGCTTAGGTTTCGAACTGGGTAAGTCACGCAGTCTCCTCCAGGTTTCCTAGTTGCAATGTTATATTCTACCGGTAATATCGACTGTGTTGCTGTATGTGTCTTCAACCGTCACTCAAGAAATTAGCAAGATAGCTAGTTAGCTAACCCAAGCGACATCACTAAAGTTCGTGATTTGTATTTCAGGGCCACAGTATACCTTGCTCTGGGAAAATCCAAACTAGCTGTTGAAGATCTCAATCGTGTTATTGACCTTAAGGATGATTTCCTTAAAGCCAGAGAGCAGAGGGGTAACATTCTATTAAAACAGGTAAGTTCAGATGTGAACGATCTCGCGTAACTAACGTTGCTATAAGCAGGTAACCCGGTGCATATCATACATTGAATATTGGGCTTTGCTCTTGTTTAGAACAGAAATATACTATACGTATATCTATGAAACTTTCAACATACGACCTACTGTTGTGATTATTGCAGGGTCACCTTGACGAAGCGCACATCGATTACGAGTTTGTGCTTCGTCTGGATCCAAATAACCCCGAGGCGTTGCATCACTACCACATGATCGAAGAACTCAAAAACGACATTGCGGTTGCGATGCAGCTCCGTGATCAAAATGACTGTATGGGCGTCATTCATATACTTCAGCGAGTTCTTGAACAGTGCCCGTGGAACTTGAAGCTTAGGTGAGCTCGTTCTTGCCTTCTATCTATCTATCTCTACTGACGCCCAACCGCCGAAATCACTCTCCTAGCTTAGGATTTGAACTACTATATTTAGATGGAACTTTTCCTCGCTTGAAAATACATGAAAATCATCAGTTTCTTTCATTGTCTCATGACTTCGTAGACCTTTGCAGTTACAGGACCAAAGAGCTGCACCGGTTGTTCTCGTTTCGTAGTCGATTACCATGTATCGATTCTTGTGATACCAATGCAGATAGCATCAATCGAGATGGAAGGATCTAATTGTTTACGATTTCTGGCATGCGCTTTGTTGGACTATTTAGAGAAATGCGTGCATCTTGCTATGAACTGATCGGTGATATTCAAGCAGCGATCACGGATCTTCGACCTGCGATTCGATCTGTGCCCGACAACACTGGCGGATATCTTCGCCTGGCGCAGCTGTACCACAAACACGGCGACCCCGATGATTCGCTAACGACCATTCGTGAATGCCTCAAACTGGATCCCGATCACAAGGAGTGTATGGCTTTTTACAAGAGTGTGAAGAAGCTAGTTGCACAAACGAAGAGCATGCATGAGCTGTTCACTAGCGGCAAGTACACTGAATGTGTGGACAAAGGCAATCAAGCATTGTCCAAGGAAAAGGCGCCGAAAATGATTGGACTTATTAAGACCAAACAATGCCAGTGCGCCAGTAAGGTTAGTTTATATCGTCTGCCATTAACTTACCGAATTTATACGTATAGACCTTCAATGCACAGTATCTACAGGTGGTATAAAGTAAGCAGTGGCGGTTTGATGTAAAATGTGTTTAGGTATCACATAGATGACCAACGATTGGGGGAAGACTCTGGACAAATGAGGGCACCGTGAGACTATAACGTGTGGGGTATATAAGCCCTCGCCTACGGTCTGATGGCTCAATAACAATTTAAATTTGAGCATCAAAAATTTAGTGACGTTCTGGTATACCGGGTCAAATTCAGTTCTCAACAAGGAATATAATAAAATAGTAATAAATAAGAAATATAGAAATACGTATGTGTGACTAATAACATTTATATATTTTCCTTGACAATTGATAAATCAACTCACTTTATTATGACTCAGTTTATTAACCGCGAACATGACTCACTTAGCTCTATATTCAACCGTAAAATGGATACTGTATGTACCACTTTCAAGGTCTTAATAAATACTTCATTTCATTTATCTTGATTGTAGGGTGGCCAGCCGGACGCGGTAAAGATCTGCACCGAGGCACTCGAGCTTGATCCTCAGAATCCCAATATTCTCTGTGATCGTGGTGAGGCGTATATTAACGAGGATGATTTCGGCAAGGCCAAGCAAGATTTCGCGGCCGCTCGCGAATTGGACCAGGAGAGTCAGAGAGCTGGTGAAGGCCTTAAAAGGGCCCAGAAGCTGGAAAAGTCCCGCGGGAAGCGGGACTACTACAAAATACTCGGAGTGACGCGGACGGCAAGCAAAAAAGAAATTGCTAAGGCCTACCGAAAGTTGGCGGCCGAATGGCATCCTGATCAGTATCAGGGTGACGACAAGAAGAAGGCAGAGAAAATGTTCATCGACGTTGCGGCAGCCAAGGAGGTGCTCACAGATCCCGAGAAGAGGGCCAAATTCGATAAGGGTAAGATCTGGATATGTGCGAGATATCGCTGTGAACAGAAATTCATGGGCAATTATGAAAACGATTAATCAAAACGATTGTTTCGGCTCTAAATACTAGCTAAGCCTTTATGTCTGTTTTGGCTTTTCAGGAGAGGATCCATTGGACCCTGAGAGCGGACGCACAGAGTTTAATCCCTTCGGAAGAGGCGGTTTCAACCCCTTCTCCGGGGGTGGCGGCGGCGGCGGAAACTTCCATTACACGTTCCATTTTTAGGCTATTCCAGCGTCGTGCACCAGTTTCATGTTTCGTTCGTACACCTGATGAGAAAGCACAGTGCTGGATGCTAACAACAGTATGAGGCATCGCGTATTCAACCAGCGGTTGTCATCTCTGATTTTGTCTATGCAGTTGCTTCAAGACTGTACTTCGATCGAGAGCCGTCCGGGAGCACAAGATGGACGCAAACGCTCTCCAAACGGGTTGCAAGATAGGCGAAGTGATTGTAAGTGAAAATTTAGTTGTTCCAATTTTGCAAACAAGCGTTCTACCGGCCTTCTCCTTGGAAGTAGAACCCACCGCCATTCTGTACAGTGCCGATCCACCTTCTAAAGACGAGTCCTTTAAATCCATCATCTAAACCGAGAAACAAGTGATTTCGGCTATAGCAGCAGCGTGATATAGTTAGATATAGTACAATTGCTAAACGAGAGAAAGAGAGGGAGGGGACAGTGAAGGATAATAGGATGCAGGAAGGTTGGCAACGTCTCCGTTCATCCCAATGTAGGCCAAAGCGAAGCTTTTCAGCTACCGATGAAAGACACGCAACACGCCGTTCTCTGTTATCCCGGTGACTGGATCCGTTTGTTCTCACTATCACGTCGTTTCTGTCACAGATACGTATCCACACGCACACGCGCATCCACACAAACAAAACAAAGAACTGGATAAGCGAAGTGATGTGATACGGATGACCCTCTGGCTACATTAAATTCGCGGCCACTCGCTAATGCCTCTGATTTGGTAACGCCACAGTTGTTAATGTGATGACGTAATTGGAAGGCCGTTGAGCTGGGCCTACAAGGAAGACTTGGATCCGCATATGAGTTTGTATTTATTTTAGGTATCTAGAAATTGAGGGGTCTACATGGAGAGCGTGCTGGACATGGACGCTAATGTAAAAACATGTACATAGAAAAATAAAAACAACGGCTATTTTATGGAGTAGATTCGAGTTTGTCATTTATATTAGGTTTGGGTTGCATGCAAAACGAAAAATAGTCGCCGCTGCCATGGGATGGCTCGAGGGTAAAAAATAACAAATGGTGGTGGCGGCGGCAGTAAAAACAACGCGTGTGGTAGTGACAGCGAATCATAACCACGTACAAAGGAATATATATATATATATATATATACTCGCACGCATTTTAAATGGATTAAGGCCAAATAGCAGGCGAATGAAATGTTGGTATACTCTGATTCGAAACAGGTGGCAGGTATTGATGCGGGCTGCTATATTCTGTAAGTCCCCTCCTGTATGAACAATGTAGTTCCCCAAAGCGGCTGACGATCTGCGGACAATGAACTTATGGGAGCTGAGACTGAGGTTCAGACGTAGGTTGAAGAACCCTTATTATGCCACTGACGTGATTAATTGTGCATGCGATAGGGAAACACCATGCACGATGGAAAACCACTTTTTTTAAATATTCAGATTTAGCCCTCAGCCTTATATGAGAAGAAAATGCGGATTTCCACAAATTGATCCCTTCTCGGTCAAAAACTCCTCGACATCCGCTTTGTGGGACGAGTGTTGCCCTTTATTGTCCTTGAGGATACGCAGGTATCAGTGCGTCGAACACTGGAATACACTCTTCCAATTTGTCTCTGGCTTCGTATCGTCTTTGAGCATCGCTACGGTCAATTTTGGTTGCACTTTAACAGGTTTTCTATCCTCTGCCTTGAGCTTCGCATGGCATTACCGACGACTGCTAGTGAACAGTCCTCCGAGCCTAACAACTTCATCACTTTGAGTGAATTAGGCTAGCGCTGTGGCTAGAACATCGTGGTTTTTTCGGAGGAAATTGACGTTTGAAATTATTTTCTTAACGTCCGTTGGTAGAAACCGACAAATTCCTACAAACGTGTGAACCCTTTTTTTTTTTTTGTTTGGCCGGGTGTTACTCCAGACGGTTTTTTTAAAAATCCGGCAGCTTTGCTCTACTCAAACTATTGTAACGTTCTAAAGAATACGTCCATATAGATTATTATATGGCGTCTTGGAAAGCCTCCGACTTCGCTTAAAATCCCATTAAACTTCTGGGGACCCTCCAAAGTTTTGGATTCTCTTAGACCACTTCTTGTGGATTCCTTTTTTTTCTTTGTCCGCAAATATGCCTTACTATCTTCTTCGTTAATTTCCCATAACGTCGCATGCTTTTAGTTCTCCCAAATCAGGTTCGGCTTTGTGTTGTGTTCGGAAATGCATAGATCCTTAACAAGCCCTGTCCAGGTCAAGGTGCTAAGGAAGGTTGAATCCCTTTGAAAACAAGTCCTCAATACCAGACCTGCGTTCAGCTTCAATAGACTAGAGCGGTGTTGACTCTTGGGACTTTCAGTTATTAAAAAAAGAGACGTTGAAATCAATCTGTATGAGAATTAATTACGTCATCACGCAATTGAGCCTACCGTAAAATGCTATTCTCTGACTTGTAAAGAAACGTAAACAAAAATAATAACCATAATAATAATAATAATAATGCATAAAATAAACTCGTTATTCAACTGTGATTGAATTAATTCGTAACTATCTCTAATTAAAATGAAAACAGTTTCGACGCATTGTGGTGAATCTATGGTTGTTGTTTATTGTAATTATAATTATTATTATTATTGTTATAGTTGTTTATTTGTCTCAATTTTTGTTGGCGTGGTTGTCATTTCAGTTGCCGTTGTATTTCTCCAGTTATGAACTCGGGGCAAATTCAATATACATCATGAATCGAGCCTTCTCCATATCGTCCGTTCTTCAACGAGGGGAAAACTGACCGTACTCCCTCTGCCATCCGTTTCCACCCTATTCCCAATCCAATGTATTAGCAAAATGGTCCGAACGGCCTGGAACTTAATTCCGCAAAATGCTCGACACGGGATTTCCTCGCCTGTTGCGTTGTTGCGTGTACCGCTCAATGTAAGCGACGACCTATAGACCGACCCCGGGGTCAAACGTCTCCTTTATCTCTCCGGTCTATTCATTCGTCATCCCGCTATCACTCGAACCGTCCGGCCCGGGCTCAGCGTAACGGTCTGTATCTCTCTGTCTCGTTGTACCTGTTTGCGTTGTAAGCTTGACCTTGACTTCGCGGACGAGTTCCAGTTCCGTTCGGGCGTTTTCGCACGCGTGGTTGTTGCTGTGACATCGTACTTCGACTCGACTCGCTTGTGGCTACGAAAAACCCAAGGGGATGGCGGTCGGGACATTGGCCTGGCGCGTGGACGTTCGAAATGAGCGCTTTTTTTTAGTACATCAGATTCGCGATTATCTCGTGCTGGAATTGCCATAGGATGAGCTATCTCTGAAAGCGATGAATGAAGATAGCGTACGGTAGATGGGTAAACCTTTGCGAATACATACACATATAGTTGCACAATTTTTTTTTCTATATTGTTACACTATCACGTAGCGTGTTATTTCGTCATGTTCTTCTAAATGTTCTTTATAACTCTCATATTCTGTCATCTTCATCTCGGTGATTTATAATCTCTGTACTGCTTCAATGTATTGGCGAGTACAATTTATTGTTTCGTTTACTGCGGACATCCCCGTCTCAGAATAAATCTTCTTGTCATTACGGTGCAATGTGGTTTTTGTCCTTTGGGAATACGTTATAATTATTTTCCACCTCAGCTTACGCGTATCCTATAGGGTACTTCTTGTAATTCGAATGACGACGCATGCATTCAGGCCGGTAGCTGGGGAGTATCTAGAGCAATGGGATTATTTTTATGGTTGTTCTGTTGGTATCCATGATGTTAACCTTTACGTTATTTTGAATTATTGTTTAATTTGTGCCGTTGTTACATATTTGTTTGCTTATCTTATTTTTTTGTCATCACTGTAGCACTGAAGCGACGTATTGCTGCGGCAAAGCTGTTGTTTTCACATAAAATATATATATGTATATATATATATATATCATTTTCCTCATCCCATACCCCTCCATATGCCCCATCGCCGCTCTGTATATATATATATATATATATATAATTAACAATGATGGTTGGTTGGTTTACCGTTGGTTAGTCTACCACTTTTGTATCTCGGTTCAGTCGGTCGCTTCCTCTCCGTTTCTGTTCCGTCTGTTGCTCTATTATCAGCATTACCATCATCATCATATGATTATTATTGTTCTTATTGTAATATTATCGTTATATTATTTAGTCATTTCTTGCTTCTCTTTTTGTTGCTTTAGAACTCCTCTGTCACATGCTCGTCCGTTTTAGATTTCCTCTCCTACACCCGTATAAATCAATGCTCCCCGTCCTCCATTGTTTGTCCTCTACATCTCCAACGAATTCTGTCTGTGTCACTATCCGATTTCATCTCTCAGACGGGGTGCGGGGCTGGTGGGGCACTGCTGAACCGAAGCAATCTCCCCTTTCGGATGGATTGAAGACAAGATCCATGATCTCAACATGACCGTAATATAGGGCGTGCTCATTGAACGAATGGTCAAAGCAGAAGGGAATGAATAATACGCCGGCGTGTCAATGCGCTTGACCCCATTGGATCTCTCTACTGTGCTTGTGTACGCCTTTTAAAGTATGCTGAGGATATTTCGTGGACAAAATAATAACACTAATAATAGATACCAGCGGGTCAGCGCGTCCGTAGTGTGGTGTCACTGCATCTTGGCCCCTATCCACTCTAGGCAGAATGTGCCCAGTCCCATTCATGGTGGCGGCGTCCACCCGAGAGGACATCGCAATCCATCTGGTGCGCTTAAATTGTATGCGATCTTCCGCCGATCTTATTATATCTCGGGCGTCTTTTCGGCGTCGTCACTATTTTCAAAAAATTGTTCCCGACCCGGCCAAAAAAAGAAATCGTGTTATATGGATGCTGTTGACTTGTTTGCTTATTTGATGGGTGCGTGTGTGTGTGTGTGACACGAGATTCTGCCTTCTCGCTATTACGCCTCCCACCGCGTAACTATACGCTCTTATATTGTCGCTCTCCTCAAAAATACCAACAATAATTCCTGAACATATATATATATATATATACGTATATATATATATCGGTGCTCTTCCACTTCCGACTAAGGAAAAGTAGCTTGTGTTCGTAGTCCAGTACGGCTCTCGCTCTGTTTGGTTGAAGCCGCAACTTTTGAACGTATTTATCATCAGTTCGTTGAGATTTCACTAGCTTTTCCTCCTGAGATTTCGCCCCCCCCCCCCCAGCGTCAGTGGCCAAATTGTCATCGGGCGAATTTGTCAGCGGCTGTTTTCGGACTTACAAATAGGCTGTCAAGTTATAAGGTCGACCCGGAAGAAAGTATGAATGTCACCGTTTTTCGCACTAGAAATCATCACAACTCATCAACACCCTCCCCACCCCTTGCATGGGCACCCCCCGCTGCCTCGCCCGCGTATCAACCCCCCGAACAATTGCTTCCGCAATTGCTGTTCGTGATGTTCGTCGCTCCACGCCATCTTTGTCCTTGTTTTCCCTCGACGAAACCATGCAACGCCCGCATCGCTGCCGCTCTGTCCCTTCTTACCCTGAGTCACGTGGCTCTTCTTCCCGATTTTTATTGTATTTAGTTAGACCCACTTTCGTCGACTCTCCCTTGCCACCAGTCATTCTTATCTATATCCGACGTGCTTTTTTTTGCATCTCGCTAGATAAGCGTCGAGTTTTCGTCCTACCTCCTTCCGAGTTTCGTCCTGGAAGGTCGCATTGCCATTCATATTTCACTAAGCGTTCTTCGTCTCCAGCTCACTACAGAGTATGATTTGATCACTGCAATCACTTCTATCCGTTGTATGACCACAAGTCGATGTCGTCCTGTGGGTCGCATGTCAATCGAGAACCCTCCTCGCAGACCGTTGTCGAGGAAATGAGTGAAGGTGTACTTCGCCACCGTTTCAACTGCACGTCTCAAAGTGTTCGTCGTTCGGTTGCCTGTTCGTTTGTATACGATCTGCGATCACCTTCACCAGCAGCCATTACCACGTTCTCGTCGTCCTCGTTCGGTATAGCGTCTCTCGTGGTGCCCTTCGCTGTTTTTACTTGATTTTGTTTCTTGTCAACACCAGTAACGGTTGTCAATGCACCACTATATGTCATCCATATCATCTTGGGTTTCGTATAGTCACCTCGTCCATACGACTTCTGTGTAAAACGTGTGGGTGTTTGTCTGTGTGTCTACCTGAATGTTGCTATTCTTTGTAGCATTTTGTCTCGCGTATCTCTTGTTCCCGGGTCTTTCTACTCCTTGAGTTTGTGCCATTCGGCAATCTGCCTCCGGGGCGAGTTGCACACATCTGACCAGTGTTGTCGCGCAATGCCCGAGTCCACCTGCAAATGACACAAATAAACACCTCGGATTAGTACGCACGACTGTTGCTGCGGCTGCTGCAGCTTCGTACTCATACACAGTATTGTATATAAAATAATGTACAATATAATCTATCTAGAAAGCTTCCATGAGTTTGTAGAATAATTTCTATTATTCATAGTTTTTCGATGATATCTCTTGACAACTAATTGGTGGTGTGGCTTAACACTAATTAAGTGTTAGTTTGGCGTTAAGTTCTGTACTTATAGTTATGACAAGTAGCATAGTTCTTATAAGCCTTCTTATGCTCAATGAAGGCAGTCGCGATGCGAAATATTGCTGTTCAAAAAATAATACATATATATTCTATATATATGTGCTTATTATATTAAAAGTGAACACCTGATAATATGAACACAATGGATCGAACATGTGTCTTATTGATAACAGTATTTTATTTATTAAATGTAAATGCATCTCGTTCGCATAGTTTAAGCCACTCGGAAAATATCATATTTTTCAATCAGTTCTGTCAGGCGAGTGTTAAGCTGGGCAGGTGTCAACTTGATCTCTTTTACCCTGGTTCAATTAAGATGAGCAGAGCGACGTGTCGGCAGAGTTCAAAGCCATGTCAAGGCTAATATAGATTTTCATAATCCAGCGGTATACATAAAAGGGTTTCAGGCCACTCTGCCCGGAATAAAAAGCTTCCACAAGACGCTCCACATAGCAACGTCCGTTTTCGACATCAGCTTATCGAAGGGCATCTGTTTCTTGACACGGAAAGCATATCGTACCACCAAATTGACGAAGCGTGAACTGATATCTTGCATGATGCCATTCGTGATCCCTACGAACCTCAGAATCGCTGTCTGTGGTATAAAAGATCTATTATATATATACATACATATTCTGTTATCATTCACGTGTACATACAATTCTGTACAAACATACTGGCCGGAATATTTTTTAAGAAACATGTGCGAAATGTTTCGATGAGTCGTTATGGTCTCAGATTTGAATAGCTCTAGCCTAGTCCACTCTGATTTTCACACTTATGGCTTACTGTGGCTCGACCGCCGGAACTTTGAATCATTATTCATTTAAGCTTCATTCATTGGCTATTTTCACGCAGTCCTGAATTGCGGTACGGACGCTCGTCCGTGGCAAGTCGTTTACTATTGGAGAACTTCATTATCCATTTCTCACACAAATTCGCAAGGTTTGCCGTCTTAGCTGATACCCAGCGTGGCATGGGACTCACCAACGGATCTCGGTGAGATCGCCCCATTCAGTTTTGCCAGTAACTAACTGATGTTGGCAAGTGTGCAGACCACCTCAGACGCGAAGGCTGACTGCTACCGTCTGCCGCTGCTGATGTTGTTACGTGCACGCTTGTCCGCTGGGTATCTGGGTGATTTACAACAGCCCTATGGGACGGGACGATGGTTCAACGGCAAGACGGCTAATTTGATTTTCAAACAAAAAATTTTCTCAGCGAAGATCAAACCAGTCAACACGAATTGTCAGTCGCTGTGTACGGATAGCACACAGCTAAAAGAGGCCCTCACCCTCTGTCTGAAGGTTCTATTACTCCTTAGAGTCGCTCACGAGTACAGCCCGATATAGGGACGGAAAGCCTTCTATTATAGTTAACCTCGTCAGGAGTTTTTTCGTCAAGTGATGAAGCTAAACATTGGCCAATCTTGTGTGATCGGCTACTATAACAGGGTATTTGTGTTGGACATCGTCGTTAATCTCAACGAAGTTGTGCGCTTCGCGTTCAGCGCTAGCGTAACTGCTATCAGAGAGCTCTATGGAGCAATGACAACGAAAAACAAATCAAACGCTCAGCGTGCTGAGTGCGTGCTTGATACCCTTATGCTGAAACGGCTTATCGTCAAAGAGTTGGCCGTATAGGCCTTTTTTTATTCACGTAATACAAAAGGCTCATTTTCTATCTCAAACATTTTTGATGTTTTTTATCCACGTTTTCACGTTTAATGGCGAGGTTTTATTAATTTTGGTCATTCTCTCACCCCCTTCAAAATGATTGGGTAGTTACACACGCGGTAAAATGACACTTTGCCAAAGAACGAGTTGATCAAGGCTGCCTCTACCTCTGTTATGGACACTCTATTCTAGGACTCGAGTTCGAATGCCATTTTCCGATCATTTTCGTGTACCAGAACCGCAATATGCAAACCGCTATTGCAGAATTTGGTGCAATAAGGGGGTTGACATTCTATTGACGTTTACTGAATGTACAACATACACAGGGCAACCCACATCGGATAAACGCTTGCATAATGACAACGTCTCAGAGGCCAGTCTCTGCTTGAAAATGATGTTCTATGACATTATCAAAGTGGGGTCTACCGATGACGGATAATATACTGGCGGTTAAATTCATATGTAGTTAACCAATACTACGATTGAGTTTTCAATATTTAGCTGTCCAGGCTCTTGTAAATCATGAAATACAGGTCAGGAGTGGCCGCCTTTTCATTTTTATCTTCGTCAGAATATAATTCCAATTTTTATGCTGCTGCCATCAATTAGTGTTATGAGTTACACCCACCAAAAATCGTCGTTTTCCGACGGTTTTCTTAGTTCTAGATCGTCCACATGTTTGCTATACTTTTGAGCACATCTACTCGAGCAGAGCTGGTCGACGAAGCTCAACGATCTGTCCCCACCGGAAGGTGGTCATGTACAGAGATGATACGAGATCATCGGCAATTGGGTGATGACAGCGAGATTAATCTGCAGGAATCCCCAGAGAAACGGCTGGTCGGTGGATCGCTGTTCCTGGTGACGCTCAAATGGACGTATCATCTATGCCCAAAGTTTGAGCGGTAACTTAGCTGTGGGTGAATGCGCCACTAGAGATTAACATGGCTGACAGCTCACTGTTGGATGTCGTAATCTAAGACGATACCTGCGGTATGGGGATACTTTGCGATATCGTAGTAGAGACCTAGTTTGGCGTTGTTCACGTATCTTAAATGAAACAATTGTTAACCAAATGGAAAGAAATATTGTAAGGGGACTTTCGATCTAGCTGGACTTCTCTGAGCGCGACTCGCGTACGTTTCATTCTCATCTCTTGTGCTGGTTCATCTTTGCATCACTGAGAATTGAACCATCGAATAAAACCAAGGGCACGACAACCGTGGCAACCCATTCTATTGTACATAAGCTAGAGTAGGCGCATTGCTCACCCACATCAGACGTGGGAAGTGACCAAATCGACTTACGGCGCTAACAATTTCAATTAATTCCACACCAATAGATTTAAACAACGCAGGTGATTAACGCATTGAATGACATTTGCGGAGGGTTTTCTTTGTCCAGCGGTAAGAATTTGCTCCTGTTTGGACTGGTTGTTCTTTGCCCTACTTAGTAATAATAATACTAATACTTCAAACCTCCTTTCCGGGTGAAAGGGTTAGTTTCAGCGGGAAGGTCTTAAGGTTCTTAAAGGTCGTAAATAAGGCCTACTTAAGGCTCTCCTTATAACAAGGACACTGTGATCGAAGTTCCCGGCGTTCCTCTGCTGCGTACTTGGAGCGGGTTGCATCCCGAAGGTTATTCACAACTAACATCTTCACATCCACATCCGGCTTGGCCTCCATTGAATATATAAGAAAATCTCGAAATTAACACATAGCTAGGTGCATAACCGCGTTGTGACAGAGAAATCATGTAGCTACATGACACACATCGTATGAATGTGGACATAGCTTCCTTCTCGACGCGAGCACTCACATCGGCTATGCAATTCTGCGAAATATACGAGACAAAATAATTTTGAAGTGACGGACATCGGTCGCCCGTAAACATTTTCAGCTGGTACAGTGTTCTGCACCTCCTGCGCTGTCGATCTGTTTTCAATCTAAGAGGACGCCGCTTTTACAGCTGAAGGCAAGCTGTTGTCGTTCGAGTCACTCGGTGCTTCGGAGCCAAACAGCTCAAACGAGCGAGTCCTTATCTACGCCTACCGGTAGCCGTTCCTCTGTCCTCCATCGTAGCAGTAGTAGCCGTGCCAGTAGCTGATGAAGTAACGCAAACAATCCTTAACTACTAAACCAACTCAGCCAAACACACCAACGGGCGCACACAAGGGGGCGTGGGGCGGGTTCACAACGAACCTAATTCCCATAGCCACGAGGCCGCTGAGTCGAGTTCGTTGGCTGTCGTCGGCTGCCGGCAGCCGCGCGAGCAAACACGTCCCCGCTGCACAGACTACAACCTACATACAGCAGCAACGAGTATCGTAGCGGAATAGTACCGAAATAGCGTGCTTGTGACACTCTAATAGAGAGGGAGGGAGGGAGGGAGAGAGGTGGAATACGGTCTATCCGGTCGACATTGGCCAATGGCCAACCCGGACAGATAGAGAAACGATAGGACGTACCTAACTACTAATTGCGAGAGCAACGGCCCACTCGAACGCCGTTCTGCTCGCTGCTATTCACCGTCAGTGTCACCTACGTCTGGTACCGGAGTACGCGGGCGTAAGATGCAGATGACATTGTCGTTATTGAGAAATGGTCGATTTTCACAATACCACCATGTGATGGGTGGACGGCTTGAGCAGTATGTAATAGGAAAATTTGTATGTGCGCAGTATATCCGCAACGAATGTGCTACGCTGTGGTCAAGTCGTTGCGATACGATAGATCAATGGGAGGAAATCCACTTGCCTCGTATTGGTTTACTAAAGGAACTGCAGTTTTTACAATGCTTAAATTCTGTGCATGTCACGTCGTGGGACTCGAACCTGCGCTCTCCGGCTTCTTTTTACAGCCAGGGTATAGATGATGTGTGTAATGGTGTGCATAGCTAGTGAATAGCTTAGGTACATATGCATGTAGGTGTAATATATATATATAACCTGAGCTTGCTTGGGCGTATTTTGCTCCATTGCAAATAAACTCAGTCCTCCGTTGAGGGGACGCGACAAAGAGAGCCGCGTAGTTCGCGATCCATCACGTCGACGTGAACGATAACAAACGTCAACGAGCACGCAAACACGATCATGATCAAAATCATTAAGCATCGTTTTATGGGCGCTTAGTATGAATTGTGCAGCGATTTGGTGTTTAGATATATACATATATATATATATATATACGTGCGCCCCAGGCGTGCACGTATTTGAATATGCGGGTTCCTACTATTTAACCAGCGTGTGCTATCATTATGGAGTGTAGGCATACTACGGCTCCATTTAGGCAATGACTCACAGCACGGAAAAGCGAATTCTCCATGGGGCGTTTCATACACAGAGCTGTGTCCACTCTGCATCAAACCGATTTGAATAACATTATACAATAATAGAATTGGGGCTTATATTTCATTTCATGTGTAATTCTTGCTAATTAGTGAGACACGCGCCGCTGAGTAGAATAGAACTCGAGTCATTCTTGTTCTCATTTTTGTCGAGGAAATCACCCCCGCCCCACTCAGGGGCGCCTCCACACAATTCGTTATGATGTTGAAAGATTGTGTCTGGGTTCTCGACTTCCACATGCGACGGAAGCGCAATCTGGGCCTCGTTTGTCACCTGCCCAGAGAGCAGAAAGTGGCCGTGAACTTTATCCTCTATTACTTCCACAATGTCTATGTATCCTCTAACCAGCTTGACATAGGCTCTTGCTGCAGGGTGCACCACCTCCTACCTCGAACAGTGTAGGCGCCTGCCACGATCAGATAAAGTCTTTATAAACTCAACAAAGCTGCAACAACTGTTTGTTATTAGAAGTTAGGCCAAGCCTATCGGCCCTGTTGCAGTGCTGGCATCTATCGCCTACTGAATGAACGTTCTATTGGACGTCGTACAACAATGGCTTTGAAATCACGATCGTAGATTTTTATTTTACAATAGACGATGGAAATCGTATCCCTATAGAGTGTTCAATTAGATATAGTACAAATTCCAATTGCACCTAAACTTGGTGCATTGGTTTGTAGTAGTAACAGTAGTAGTGTTGCAGTACCGTGGACGTTAAATGTTGGCTGAGAGTCAGCCCGAAAATCTTAGTATTATAGTAGTGCAATGGCAGTTTGTTCGAAGGGCAGGATGTTTTAGATTATGCGACTCTAATCTTTTTGATTAAACAACGACTAAATTTACCCGGACGATGGCTATATCATTCATAGGGAAAAGATCACATTTCATCTAAATACATTTGACGTGCACACACCTGCTTATTTCATGTGGTTCATGCCTATAGTACACGCTGGAATCGATTACACATCCTAATACAGACCTTTGCGCCAAGTTCAAGTCTTCCAATGACTTCGTTTTTGGTGACACGGTCCCAATCAAGCATGAGTAGCTCAATGCTGAGGTTGTGCAGGCCCTCGTTGTACGGAACGTCAAATACGAAGCTCTCGTTGAAGACTGGGTTAACGGTTCGCTTCTTGACGTGCGTCTTTTTCTTGGCGATGCGCTGCCCGTTGTACAACAAATACATCTTCACGTACGGATCTGTTAACACATAACATCGCCACCAGAGTAGATTTACACCGGCATTCGGGATATTGAAGAGCAAAACACAACAACAGAGGAAACGTTAGTTATGAAATCGGTGGTCATTCACGAGCGATGCATGGACCTGCTTGAGATGTGACAGGATTCAGCTAATTATAAGATTTATCATTCTACCGTAATAATACGCTAGTACGTGCGAAGTGGTATATCTACTGGATCATTCGGAGCAACTTTGTGCGTCGAAAAATCTGTTATAACCCTCGAAATAAGCGTCATAGCAAGCTGAAAGTTGGCCTGTTGACACTTGAACCTTCTGCCTACGCTGATCCGCTTTCTTAGAACGGACATGAGCCTAGAAGCTTGAACATCGTTTAGTGCTGAAAATCAGCATGTCGTGATGAAATTTTTGTTTATTGAAGGAAGGCCGAATGGAAATGAGATTCATCGAAAATTGTACCATGTTAAACGCGTGGACCGGCCGCCTGACAGGGACCAGGCAAGACAATTACTTAACGATACCGAAGACTACCGTTTACGGCATTCGTTGGTTTGAATTACTGCTACTATTATTATAGAAAATAAAAACGTAAATACAACCCGAGAACTTCTGAGTTCTTGAGAAAGATTCATGAACAAGTGGCGAATGGGAATCGAAAGCAGCCGAAGTGTAGTGCCTAGACGACAACGCAAGGCCTCACTGAACGTCTGCAGTAACGAATTGGGATGGGGGCCAACAATATTCATCGATGGACTTAACCTGCACATTCTCCAGAGTTAAACCCTTGTAATTATGGTTGTTTCTATGCCTTAGAGAAGGGCAATTCGTGGTGTACATTATACAGCAAACGTCAATTCAGAAAGCTATCGACAACGAAACTATGTCTGGAAAAGCAAAATTTAAACTATACAGCCGTTCAGGGACTTCCAGAGCGCTGGCTCCGGTGTGTAAATAATAAAGAAGAACGCCTCTGTTATTGACATGTTTTGGATGTATAAAATTGCTCCGAACGATCCAACACAAAGAACATCATCTCTCGTCGTCGCTCAGTAATAAATGCATTTTCATGTAAACACAAATCCATTGTCGAAAAAGGCGTTTTGCTTTCGATGACGAAAAGTGATGACTAATAACTTAATTGGTCATGACTGTGAGTTTATAAATATACAATAATTACAGAAGTAGTTGGGGGATCACTAAATCGCCGCATCACAGATCGAATAAGCGGCTCGTTTAGTTGTATGAGTTTCAGCAGGTGGCATTAGCGATGACTAGCTACTTTAAGATGATAAGCGTAAAAACATTAATTCCAGGCGATAACAAAAGCACGCTCTCATTTATTTAAGCTTAAAAATAATCCGCTCAAAAGAAAATACTCTGCTACCAAGATAATGCGCCGGTTCACGAATTCCGGCAGCCGGCAAAGTCAACACATCTTAAATCACTCCGTATAAGTTGAAGGAATGAAGTGCCGTTCTTATCTGGCAAGGAGAGCCTAAGTGAGGTCTATTCTGCGAAGAAAAAGCTCTGGGAAATGGCTCCCAGGGAAATAGAAACTCCAAGAAAACTTTAAACTCTCTCAAGGTATATCTTGGCAGTATAAGTAAATAGCATTACCTGAGCCTAATTAGGGGTGCAGTAAACTAGGGCAGTCTATTACGATTACACAGTATATCGTATGAGTTTAACCATTCTAACTATTAGGTTTTTCATGCCTATGACAAAGTTCAAAGGACGTTTCACACATATAATCAGTGCTGCGGATAGGGGTCGTGGAAAGTCTGTTTTCTAAATAAGAGACCTTGGTGAGACCACCGGTTCGACAAAGAACGTTCTATAAATTACAAAAGTTGAACACGACATATCATTTTGCAGTTAATATTTGTGAAAATAACTTTTGCACCCACACAACCATAAGTTCCATTAAGGCTGTACACATAACCGTTGTATGAATGATTGTTTTTGTTCGATGTTTGGCTCTTATCTTCTGATTAAAATTCGGCTTATAATTTAATATTACTGTTCACTCTATACAATGTGCTTTTTTACAAAATATGCATATTTTAATGTCTCTATTGCGACCTATACATTTTTATTGCGCAATACCAATTATTAGTATGATACGAAGAATATTAGATCAGCTGACAGACAGCTAATCTATTTTCAGACAGCTAATTGATTTTGCAGATCTCGTCATGATCGAGAGCATTGACATTTTCTTGTATCTATCTCTAGGAGCGTTCACCCTATGCCTTCCAGGGCGGCCAACCTGTGTGCATGTCAATTTGTATCGACAATCCGATGAATCGCTCAAACGACCTCGATGATTTGATGTCCGTTCAGAGGCATCACAAGAGTGAAGTTACTGCCGTGTTTTCTCGCTATATTTGCCACGGCGAAAATGGAGTGGACAGCTTCTGCATCGCGACGACTCGACCTGGATCTTTGGCCAATTTCATAAGGATAGTACTTAGGTAACCGTTGCTAGGTATCGGGATTGCCTTACCAAAGCAATGGAACAGTTGAAGCAGCGAAAATGCGGCAGGAGTGCGATAACCGAAATAACTGGGGTTGTTATTTGGTGAACGGAAACGAAACGCCAGCTTAACAGGACAATGTATGAAAAAAAAGGTTCAAATCGACGAGGTGTTAACCCAGCCTAGGTTAGATTGTGGAAAGTGAAGAGATCGCATTTGGCAGGTTTAGTTGTGCTCATGCGTGTCCAGGGTCGGTGGCGAGCAGATCGAGTAAAGTCATTAACTTGGTTTCAATTATTCAATAATGAAATGAAATCTGCACCAATATACTGTACATTAAGGTTGTTATCGATTCGGCAATCGATTTTTATGTATTTATTTCTGTTATTATATTCTCATTGTTATCGTTGTTGTAGAAAAACAGTCACTCGGGAGTGTTAATGTTGTCAGGGTGGTGATACCACTTGTTAGATTATCTGGTCTGCATCAAGAGAAACCATCAAATAATCGTACGAGGACATGGTCCACTTCATCGCCGCCCACCTCAAGTCGATCCCCATCAGCGTCCGCACGTGATCAGTGGTACGCGGCCGAGAATAACGTGTTTCAACGCCTCTAGCTCACCGCTTCTCCTCAGAGATAAAACTACAACTTAACGGCCGCCTCGTCGATAATCTGATTGACGCTAAATACACTTGAGACCCCTCCACCCCTCGCCGGGTGGGGCTCCACAAGGCCCTTAACTCCCCCCCCGACTATTCATGCACGCTCACCATGCCATAGCAGCTGCCGTGTGGCGCGAACTTAAAAATACGCCAGTGGACTCGCGTATCCACCCAGTGGGCTATTCACTCTTCACTCAGCTTCCCTCGCTCGTGCTAAGAGAAATATGCCCTGCTGCAGAAATAGCAGCAGAAGTGGAGGCAGCAATAAAATACCCGCTAGGAACCGACTATTTTTATATATATACATTCGGCGAAGCTGCTTCTGGGTGGCCGGGCCGACGTTGGTTCGGGTCGCGTTCTAAGGCTCTTCTCTGGTGCGACTTTGCCGGTCGGGTTGGCATACGTTTGGACCACATCGTTTAGAGCGGGACGCTCCTCGAGAAGGCACAATCTGCTAACTTCTATAA
The DNA here is from genome assembly GCA_019614645.1 of Stratiolaelaps scimitus. Lineage (NCBI taxonomy): Eukaryota > Metazoa > Arthropoda > Arachnida > Mesostigmata > Laelapidae > Stratiolaelaps > Stratiolaelaps scimitus. The sequence goes on along the minus strand of JABWDB010000104.1, from coordinate 107,960 downwards.
TCATATTTGCCTAGTTCGTATTCGGCGTGTCGTTATATTGGTCGTTGTGACTGATGATGATTTTTTCTTAGAAATGCGCCGTTGAGTAACACAAGTTACAATGGAGAAATAGAATTCGTTTCGTTGCAGCCTACCTTCAAAGGTGTTTTACTTATACATGACACCCACGGTGCGATTCTGGTCTGATTCGTCTGACAGTGTGCGGTTGAGGACATCCCACTGAGTTTAGAAGGATGGTGCAACGAAGTGTTTTAAATATGAGAGGCACGAGAGGCATTTAAAAGATTAAATCAAATAATAGATAATATACATATAATAGTAATAGGAATAATAACGGTCAACCAATATCACGACTAGGGTGATCAAAGGAATACCGCTGGGCGCTCCGTCCCGCCTCATACGATCTCCAAGTGGTTATGAACATTATGTATATGATCACATGGCAGAGGTTGCATTATGGTATAATTAGCGGGACTGGTTCTGGCTGGTGGTGAATCAGTGAATGCCTTGACACACCGTCCCGATACGGAACAAGCTACGAAAGCCAGTGGACGTGACGGAGACTTGATAACCCCAATTACATACGCTACGGAGAAATAACGGATGAGCAAATCTAATTATATCACGAAAATGATTTCCTAACCCTGCTAATACTTTCGTAGGAGAATCATGTGCATTTGTTGTAAGTAATGGTTTCACGAACTGCGGAATTTTCAGAGGACCCTATGAGACACTTTGCTATACACACCTGCAACTTTCTGTCGAAAACGGATTCGAAATAAGTCCAAACGCCAGATCGCAGTCAGTCCTGCGCGAATTCGAAGGCACATGGAAAGGGTCATCTTGTTCATTTGAGTTCCATTTGAAATGGCATGATCTGACTTCGATGTGAGCCTTCTTTCCGGGCGAAGTCTCTTTCAATGAAGGCGTCTACTTCGACTAACGACCTTAGTACTCTAGAACAACGAGTCTCGGGTCGAATAGCTAGTTCATCTCGATCGAGCTGACCGACACCGACTGAGACTGCTGCGCCTGTTCACCTCGACATCGGCTTCAGTGACTACCAACTGTCAACTCAAAGCGAAACGACAACGGCGTAATCGAACGGCCACAATCGTTAGATCGGCTACCGATACAGCCAGCAGCACCTACGAAGATCCGCCACCGAAACGCAGACCTTCTTATCTGCCGGACTTTGAAGTGGTAGCGTGAGCTATAGGACAGTTCGACGTGAAGCACACAGTGGGGTCTATTCGAAGTTGTTGTGGGAAAATATTCGTACGAAGACATGTAGAGCATCTCCAGTTTATGGCGAAGGAGCCCGTTGTTCTTGATGAAGGGCACACAAAAATTTGCCATTGAGCTACCAAGACAATAGATGTAACTCTTACCGAAGAGGCAGTTTTATGAGTTTTCTCTCAGGAGATGTGACCTCTTGTCTCAATTAGAGCCTTTTCATAAAAGTCCTGAAGTTCGTGAAACATCGCGGCGCTCTTCGACCCATCAGATTAGTTCATGACACGATAGGGCAGACAAACAGTTGAATTTGTACCCCATAGCTAAATGCACGATATACCGAGATTTGTTTTCATAATAAACTCTTATTCATATAAAGCCATGTCTTCATTTAATGATAGAAGAATATCCTTTAGAGATTGAGTCTATAGCTAGTATATTGGTAGCTGGAGGGTTCTCCACTCTCGCCTCTATATGTACGGACATATGTACCTGTCTTCCGCATGAGAAAAAATGCTCCAAGTGGATCGAGAATCTCTTGCTAGCCATCATGCTACTTTATCCCTTACGTTTTCCTCACGTACACGCACTTGTACAACACCAAGCACGTCCACCACCTACGCCGCGTTGTCCATTCTAACCCCCCAATGGAAGCTCCCGCGCCTCCCGTTGCCCGGAGCCATCAAGAAGCCACTCTGGATAAACGCAGATGCCCATTGGCGTTCCCTAGCGGCCCCTCCGTGAACACACCTCCGTATGTTCGTGGGGCGTCTGGTACATCGTAGCTACCCGGCAACCGCCAGAGGCGGTGGGCGGCGAGCTGAAGCCTGAGGTCTAAGCACCAATATCTAAGTAGCTCACCCACCAGCAAGATGCCTCGCCCGTTGCGTCAGTGGACACAGACCCTGCCTCAGTACACCTTCGTCTCCCCGTCGTTTTGTTTCTCAAACCGACCGTCGGTTACTTCGTTTCGCATTTCCATTGAAGAAGAAACACCACTCAGCCTGGCTACGTGAACGACTCAAGTAAGCAAAGCCTGAGTAAGGCCGAATGTCGGCAGGGCTGCCTTCTCGCGCCGACCAGGCAGATACACTGACATGCATCGCTCTCTGCTGCGGGCTACCACATCCCTCTATTCCCTTCCTTAGAATTCAGCCGCTTGGCATCGTTTCGCCTACCGTCGACGGCGGGTGGCATCCACACACGCAAAGTCTCCGTGTCAGACCCACGATGGCGCAATTGCTTTTTGCCCGAACCACCGACTGATTGACTCCCCTCATAGGGGAATGATGCTGTTGTTACTCATTGTGCATCTGCTCAAGCTGCCTCTCACCCATCTACCTGCTGTCTCGTCTATGTCCCTGGCCCATACGATCATCCACTGTAATAACACAGTGGTAGTCCTGGCAGTGCGCGTGCTCCGTTGGCTCGTTTGGCTTCTGCTTTCGAAGCCGAGTGGGTGAACGAGTAAGCAGGCACGATCGTACCGCCACGCTCTGCTACGGTCGCAAGCAGCACCGACCGACGAGATCAACCAACACACGGGGGATATACGTGAGCGGGGGTCGGAGGACTGGTGCAAGAAGAACGAATCCATAGGTCGAAGTAAGGAAGGAACGTCGGCATCACTAGTCTGAATGCGGCGAACAGATATGTTGCCGTTGTCATTCCTGTGAGAATTCGGCGCAGGGGGCGTTGTGGGAGGCAGTCCAGGTGAAATCCATAAGGGCACTTTCATTATTGACTGGACGGGGTGTTAGACGAGGGCCGAGGGGGGGGAGCACACGAATGCATCCGAATATACCGAGGCGAGCAGTCTCAATGGGAGAAGCAAGCGAAGCAGTCCGCGGTGATTTTTTAGTGTTGGCGTCGCCGCTGCTGCTGCTGCTGAATTGGCCTCGTTTCGATTGGGGAGCTCCTGCCGGACGCTGTTACCAATGTGGAGCAGGGGACACGGACGGAAGCATTAGCAAGAACCGTTCTGACATTCTGAGCTGTCGAATGTAAAGAACAGAAAGGACATGAAAGTAACAGGAGGCTGCCCTGCCGATCGCCTAGACCACCCCGGTGTTGTCGATGCCAAGCAGAGAGAGAGGGTAACGCCAACGACGAGCCGTTACACCTCTTACGGCAGGTAGTATTGTATCTCGGAGCGTGGACGGTCGTGAATTCCTGATCTGTCAACGCCCACGTCCCTGATACTGCTATACGACGCTAGAGAACGCCGAATTCAAAGCCGTCCATTCAACGTGATGTAACTCAAATTCAAAAGTCGCCAAAGCTCATTCAATGTGTGTATGTATGTATATGTACACATTCGCCGTCTCCCCTTCAGTGAACTGGCACGAATCGGCCGATAGACGAACTCAGTGATCCGTGACATCAGCGATCTTGAAACTAATAAAGCTACATATTTATTATACGATCCAATCTCGTAGTATCATGCGTAATCTTTCGAGTTTTGCGTCGTTGTTTGTTATCATCATTTTGCGCACCGTACAGATCATATCCGAGTCTGTGTTCGATTTCTCTGATCGTCTCGTCATATCGAGGACGACATGAATCGATGGAATACCAGAAATAAAATTCAATACATTTCTAGGTGCCTTGTCGAAAATTCTTTTTTTCATACATTTTTATACTTGTGATACATTTTTGTCTTGTCTAACATCAGGGTTACTCCGATGCCTACTTCCGTCAATATATATCACATTTAAATTGAATTGAAGAATTAATGGACCGACCGTCAACGAATGACAACATTGTCTGTTTTTTTAACCGGTGCCAATTTTGTGCTATGTAGTATTAGTATGCGTCGAACTAAATGAGAAACCCAACTTCAGAGCGTCCAGTCGTAACGTAATTACATTACGGCGACCTGACGTAATAAAGACATTCTATTCAATGTGAGATAACTAACTGCCTACAAGCAGTTCAATTAGGTTCTGTTCTGATAATAGATACAAGGGGTCTTATGAAGTAGTGCCGAAACCAGTTGCACCGTGGACGTTAAATGTTTAAGTCTGTGAGTCAGCCCTCGAAATTTACTCTAGATACAAGAGGTTCTGTTGGCACCCTTGTGGCAGGCTCCGAAGGGCTTTACGCAATTCGACCTTGACCATATTAATTTGGTTAATTTGACCATCTGCTAAAGCTGATCCGGAATACAGATGAACTCGCTCCATTCAAACGTAGTCTGCACTCAAACAACGGCGTGCGATGCTATTGGCATCGATTAGGGAACGAATATCTCCCATATATATTTATATAGCCTTATCCTGAGGCGGCTATGCATTTTTGAAACAGTACCTCACCACACGATAATGAGATAACTATGTTTTTAGATATTCTCTGGAGTTGGTAAAATATCAAATCAATCGACATCATTACTTAATTATTATCATTACTTAATTTCAAGATGCTATTATAATTTTCTACACCAGTCAGCGTCGACTTAATTACAATCATACTTACAGGCAGTGACTTTGTTTGCAAAGTAGACCTGAACGTCCACCCAAACAATGATTTTCGTCTTGCTCGGTCTAAGTTTAATTTGTCAGCCCCAAAGCAGCATCCGCCATAGTAGGGGACTTCTATATGCGAAGCCGTCTTTCTGAACGTACGAGCACTTTGACAGTGTCTCTAATCTGACATTTGCTTACTAGAAACAATCAATATGAGCTTCAAACGGCTTCACTTCAGCTGCGAGTCATGAGGTGACTCTAGTAAGGCGTGCGCATGACGCAATTGATACTGGAGAGGATACACATTCATGCACTCCGACAATTTGTAGCCTGCGCAGCGTACTGTGCGGACTTTTGCACCAATCGAGGCACACCATCATCATCATCATGAACTATAACTCCCACTCCATAATATAGGTAGCAAAGAGCAACAATCCAGCGGAACATACCTCGACGACAGCAGCGGCTGAACCACGATGGATGCCACCTGTGCGACACGGCAGCCAATACCAGCTGTGTGTCCCACCATTCAGAATGAATAGACATTACGAGAATGAGCGAGGACAATGTTGTGGCTAGTGTGTTCTCTCGGTCGCTGGTTACTTGCCCGCTTGATTAGCCCGGTGGAGTTCCATTCTAGCCGTACGTAGAATGTGAGTGATTACATCCTTTGGACGTAATCCGCCTTCTTCGCTAATGAATTCGCGTTTTATTCTCCATGAAAAGGGGACATGGTAGCCGGCGACCGTCTCCCAGAAGTGGCGGCAGTGGGGAAGGTCCAGTGGCTAGCAGTGATTGAAGAAAACTTCACGGGCTTGAGCACCGCGTCAAGAAGAAGGGCGCCCGACGCGCCCTTCTTGCCAAGGACAAATTGCGATCACACTTTGCGGCTCTACGAAGATCACGACGGTGGCAACGGCGGCGTGCAGCGTTGAGGCATGCAAGCAAGATCAGTCGATCCGCCCACCCGGTGACGGTGGCCTAATCCTTTGAAAGGCCAAGGTCGCAGCGGCCATCAAATGTGGAAAGACCAACGAGGCCAGGACCAAGGAAGCAATAGACACTAGACAATGAAAGCACGCATAGTGTTGCAGCTTTTGCTTTTCAGTGAGTGGATTCGTTTTCGTTGTCGACAGAGAGACAGAGAGAGAGAGAGGAGAGAGAAGGGCGTTGTTTCGGCCCACCGAAGACATTGAGCGTTTATCTCTGTCGTGTAGCAACTGTATCACTGTACACTGCCAAGATGCAGATCACACACTGTGCTAGACACTGTTGTTTCTCTTTCTCTCTCGCTCTCTCTCTCAGTTTTTTCTCATCTCTCGATTCATATTTCGTCATATTCGGCATCTACGGTAGTCGTATCCGCTGCCCACGTACACAGATTCATGCTGTGGTGGTGATCAAATGTCATAATGATCGCAAGATTCAAAAGTGGATGATTTTCTTTGTGCTGAATTGCGTCTGAGGCTGCCTACCTTGAAAATGCTGCCACTGATGCGAAACGCCGCCGACAAATCTGACTATGCTTGAACGAACAGCTCGACCCATGGCTGGGGAGTGGCCCGCCACTTGTGAGAACATGATATATCATATCAAACATTTCATCTTTTCAAGCATCCGCTTCCATACGAGCCTTCTGAACTTTGGAACTTTTATCCTCTCTCTTTCTCTCTCTCTCTATGTATATATATATATATATATATACATATTAGTTGTGTGAGGTGTGGTGCAACTTTTATAAGCCTCGCATTGTCTGGCAATATCTCACGAGTATATGACGTTGATGTATGAGGCGCCCCGCCGCCATTACATCGTGTGGCCATGAACCCGTTTAGGGGCGGAGGGAGACCACATCCCGTGTAGGTTTAGCTCAGGTTGCGTGTCATGCATGACCAGTGCAACCTTCATAGGGCATGATAACCACCGTAGGATCACCTCAGTCACGAATGCGCTAGGGTGATGGTGGTCGGACGTGCCACACTCGCGCTAATGCGCTAATATGTCAAACTGATCCGAACCAGGACAAAGGAGTGTGACTTCTATCCTTGTATCCCACAGCGCTGTTAAATTACGACCAAAGATCTATTAGAAATGCGTTTGCCGGATGAGGTAGGTGAAATTACATATGGGGGCATAGGTGGACAATCGTATGGGTTCCGCCCTGAGTAGATGGGTGTTGAAAATACCGCTGTAGATCTGTGACGGCTGAACAGATTTAAAGGCGGTAAATTACATTGGGAGAACAACTGTGAGACTTTATGCCCAGTAGAGTCAGGTTAGTCAGTGGGAGTCTGACACTACCAGGCAAATACCTTCGTTTTGAAGCCTGGTGTCCATGCAGGATTCAGCTTAAACCTCTATAGAAAAAAAAGACAATCTGTCAAACCGAAGAAGTAGGTTACCAACTTTAACCTGGCCAAAATCGAACGTGTTACTAGTTTTAGCATTATGGTCGATAAGAGTTAAATCCAGACTATCAACGCGACATTTGCATAATTCCTAGCTTTTTTGTTTGTTTTTATCTTAAGTGCACGTAATACACATAGTTGGCATTGCAGATGGCAGGTTTCCTTGAAATCGATTTATCGCAAGTCAATCAAGCTTTACATTGCCACACATGAACGAAAGGGGCCTGTACACAAATCCACAGGGTCCCTATATCGAAATGACATTTCGCTACGACTTTAATTAATCTAATGATGAACTATTAATAATCCACTCTTCGCGTATATGTTCAACGGTTTGAACTATTCGTTTTTGCGTACGAGATCGAATTTTCATCTCCATCGAGGTTCTCTACTTGATCTTAATAGCCGAAATACATTGCTGACTCCATTTCTGGTCATCGTTTTCATGGGCAGCATATCGATTTTCGATTGGACCCGGCCGAAGACGGCAACTCCCTCAAGTAAGAAGGTCATTCGCCAGTGCTGCACGAAAATAATTAAAGTTGTTGAAAAACGTATCGTTTCGACACAGTCACGTGCAATCGGCTACAAGATTTAAGTCACTTAGCTCAGCTTCGTTGAACCGTCTATGGCAGGGAAACGTCGAAATGTTGCTCTTCCAGGAGGCGTCTCGGAGGACCAACTTCCAAAATGTAGAAACCCGTAAACTGTGTGAATCTAAGAGTCTGTTTTGCTATATTTTTTTGCCAGCTATCACACAAAGATTCTCCTGACGAACCTATATAGTTCAGGTGGCGTGATAGGTTCAATCATGTTTTCCATAGCCCGAATCTCGCTCAGAACTCGTTGAGTGACCTTTTCGATATATATATATATATATATATATATAATAGTATAAATCCGAACCAGCAGCTATGATAACAATGTCCACTCCAAAGAGATCACTACGTTTTCGTCTGCGTATTTATTAACGTAATAGTTCTTCACTTTGTTTCATACATTATTTTATTTATTTTTTTTAAAGGGGGTGTTGGCATACAAATGCATGTCAACACCATGACCGCCCTGCCTTGTGGAACTATTGACGATGTTCAACAGCACCACCCTTCCCGATATCGCTTAGCGCGTTCCTTCAGTTAGGTGTGTACAAGCCCAGCTACGAGCACCACACATCCTCCTCACCGTACGAACATGACGTGGTTAGCTGACTCTCAGCTGCTTCCCTTCTCTCTCTCACTCTCTCAAGACCAGACTTCCTCTCAATACCCCTGTCGACTTCCCGTCTGTGAACAACTACTGCGATCAATAAGGTGTCTGTAGGAAGACCCGTGAAAGTCAACAGGTAGTATTTATGACGCATACAGGGGGTGTACGGTGCCTTGCCTTTCTGTACAGTGGTAGCTGTGCCGCAGACCACATTAGTTGCCACTACTACTTGGCAAATCTTATTGCGGAGATACTGCCCATAAAAGTATGGCCCCACTCAGATTTGAACCTCAGACTCGACAAAGCTCCCTTTTTGGTACTGCCTACCTTGCCCACCACGCCATGCCCGTAGGCAATGTTTCATACCTTGCCTCATACACATCTTTTTAATTTTCCAAGCAGACTCACAGCGAACATTTAGCGTCCACGGTACTCCTTTCGGCATTGTCTTATGAAGTGGTGCCGCATACATATCTGTTGTGATTGTGCGTGTAGATCATGCCCAAATTTCTAATTATTTATTTATCTATCATAATACTCTCATAACACTGACCGCATAATCCGCTGTCATCGACCTTAGGTAGGTTCCGCGCCTTGAGAACCACAACAGTGAGTCGATTCGCTGCCGGCTGGTGACACAACGAAACGAGTAGTTCGCCGCGGCCAGCGCTCTTGATCTGAAAAATCAAAGCAAACACAAGGGTCGTCAATTGGTCCGCCACTTCTGACCCTAAAATAACCCTTTCAATTTCTCACAATAACAATACGGGTGAGATCATATCACCGTCGGTGTAACAGTGTACCGACTCTTAGATCTCGCTGTCCGCCTAGGCACACAGCAGTTTACTAAGCTTGACGCTACTTCAGCAGTGAGAAATGGTTCAACACGATGTTTGAAGTGGCGTATGATAAATATTGAAACCACAGCCTTCTCACGGGACCAGTACAGGATGCCGCTGGCACCATGCTCTCATAGAACTACCTATTGCAACACGAAAGAGAGAGAGAGAGAGAGAAATAACGAAACAAACACACGCCGATTACAAACAACATCCCCGCAGGTTGCTTTCAGATAACGTCCGATAACAACAGTACACTTCAATTGACTCAACGTTGTGAAATGAACATAACCGGAACGCCTGGATCTGTATAATGGATATCTGCGCTTGCAGGGAACAGACATTTTTTTGATTTTCTTAGAGGGTAGAAATTCGTAACGCACGAACGGACACCACCTTTAGTTGTGGGCCGAACAGTGTCGGACTCGCCGTAAATTAATGGCAAACTGGACTAGCGACGTTGCCGACTGCAGGTCCAGCTTGTCAGAAGCAACTATTTACTCAAATAGAACTAGGGGCAGCTATTGTTATATTTGACGAAGTGGTGGTTCTTGTTAGGTAAACGGTCCCTAGAAAACACTCTAACTAGAGCATTTGGAACGATCGTCCTCGGCCAAATCGGCCGACGATGAGGACGCGAACCTGTTACCCACGCCTTAGTTACAATCGCTTAGTTCTCTAACTCAACGGCAGGGAAGGAATTGCGGGCCGCATATCATCGCATAGCACCGACTTGTTATGGGGCAGAGGCAGGAATTGTGTTTTCTTTGTAGAACTGAGAAAACACAAAACGATGATCACAGGTCGTATCTAGCCGTTGAAATCCCTATCTGCGAATATGGCTATCTCACCACCGCACCGAAAGTCCTATCCGTCTCTCGTCGGCGGTCAGAGGCGCAAACTGTCCCGGAATCGAAGGTTGCCTTTCTGTCCTCGACCTTCAGGAAGATAATGATCTACTGCTGGCGATGAGACGAACACGAAACTTTTATCCCGGCCCAAGCCGGTTGAATGAGAATCGTTTTGGGGCTAAGGTCAGCGTCGTATCATTCATCAAGGCATTTGAACACGCGGTTATTTCTCGAAGATGCAGAGCACGCGGTTATCATAAAATACAAGAGGCGGGGCAGGTTGGAGCCGAATGCGCCTCTTGAGAATTACCTCAGTAAGGCAAGGCATGCGCAAACACTCAAGTGGATAAGAACACAGACAAACTTGAATCGGTGTTTTTTTGTTGGGCTCTAATTGACTGCATGACAGCCGATTATCATGAGAGTGATAAAAGACATAGGTTATCGCTGCCAGAGCCATTCATCGTGTCCGCTCCAATCGGCACAATTCAACGTATGGCTTGCGTCATTGGGCCTGTTCATCGGGCATCACCAAATCTGTACTCGCTGTTGCACGACGGCGCAAGTCAAGACGCCCAAGCCAAGCGGGGTGCGCTGTGCGAATTATCGACGGGTTGTTTCGACGCAGTCATTCCGAGATTGCTAAAGGTGCTAGTCTCGCCGCCGCCGCCGCTGTCGCTGGCACGGCTAAACGAAATTTGCCATTGAACGGTGTTCCACGAGAAGTTCATTTCGGAGTCACGCCACATTCTACTAAAAACAGCCATGGGAAATGTTCCCTCTGCCACGAGTGCCTCTGCTGCTCAAATCGATGACAATTGGCCGCGACCTGCGTGTGCTTTCTAGTTACATAATACACGCTCACATGTTACACATACATACACACACACATGCATATTAGCAATTGGGCGGCAGCACATCATGACGGGGAATAAGTGGCGACTGATGGCAGTCATTCAGCTCTCTCTTCACTGATACTGTTGATTGGCTTCAGAACATGAGTCGATAGCGGTGAGCAATATAATCTACTGAAGCATTATTTCGTTACGATTTGTTTGCGATGATTACACAGACGAGTTTTTTATCGATTTGTAAAAATCTGCGGTTGATTTGTTATTGCTGTTGTTGTTGTTGTTGTTGTTTCGTTCGAACGGCAAGATGTGGCCTCTACTAAGAAGAGTGGTATTTTTCTGTGGTATATTTCTTCCTCGTAAGTATGCTTCAAATATGCATGTAGGCCAAATATTGTCGAGTTATTGTCCTGAATCGATATTCAAAGAAGACGTTTAATAATGATGATAATAATAATAATAATAACAATAATGATTTAAGTTAACAACAGGAGAGAGCAACAGCTGGAACTCACCTTGAAGTGTCTGGGCGCGATCTCTTTGATAAATGCCACTTCTTGATCGTGCAAGGTCGTGTCGCCATCGATGAGCTCTGCTACCGGGCAGAGTACTTCTCCAATGACGTCGTCACGTGAATATCGATCAAAGCTCAGCACGACAAAGTGGAGGGTGCCAGTTAATGCCTGGTTGGCGGTGACGCCATAGAACGTAAAGTCCTCGTCATAGACCGGATTAGTCGTCTTGCGCACGACGCGAGTCTTCACCTGCTCATAATGCAATTAACACATATTCAATGACAGATGTTACAGATGAAATGGTGAAACATTCTGAGCCTCTGCAAACCTAAAACAATAGCATGAAATCATCTCATCTCATAACGACACAATACGGGACTCGGCTAGACGGCGTGGCTCATAATAATAATAACAATATTATCATCATATCTATCACCGATTAATGGTTTCAGGGACCCGATGGCTTTATTGTAATTTTCTGCTACTGTGTATATATTCTATTTGTCAATAATTGTGTTAAAGATTGACGATTATAACTGTATATTTTGCTAAACTTTGAATAGTCGACAATTATAGCAATAGTTGTCAGTCTACTGCCACAGGTCTCTGTTACCGGGACTAATTTCGCACACCGGACTGCGATGTGCCTGGTTTTTACAATTATTTTATTTGTTCAGATTGTCCTGAATTGTGTTTTAAGTCAGATTATCCTGACCGTGTTCTAAGTCAGATTATCCTGACCTTGTTTTTACACACCTTTATCATATTTTTTTCCGCGAGAACTTAAGCATTGTTGAACTGCAGTTCCGAAAATAAACCTCAAATGAAATGAAAATGAAAAAAAAAAATTAATAATCGAAATAATTGAAATCACAAAAATGGCTAATCGTGATATCATCATACTGGTATTAATAGCCAAACATAATTGTTATGTACTGGTATTAGGTCCATCAAGGGATGTGTCTCCTTCAAGCAGTTACTTGTATGTATATTGTATCATACATGGACGGCTAACCGACTCCAAATAGAAAGCCTTAAAGCCAGACTAGACTAGAGGGGATTCCTCCAAGGCTAGATAGGAACTGACGTTCGCGTTAATGGTCGCTTTGCACGATACCGCGTAAGCTTTTGCCACAGGTATGTGCATGTTGTATAGCGTCAGCATCGATGTTCAAGGCACAGAGGAGCGAATCCACTTTGCATAGCTTCTTTGCATGAGGTTATTTTTGGAGCCTGCCTATGAATCTTTCATCAGGGTGGATTGCAAATAAAAATTAATGAAAGTAACGTTATCAAGTAGCTTGGTGGTATATATATATATATATATATATATATATATATAGCAGTTCAATCATATTTTTATTTCATATCTGTGCAATTATGTCCACTAAACAGGTTTGTGCACTTTCTAGAAATTTGTATCGAGCAAACGAATTGTGGATTCTTCAATTCGATATATAGGAAATAGTTCGAGTACACGAAAGCGTACACGGTTGTCCTTGGACAATTGCCTAAACCGGTTGAGCTATGTAGGCCTGGTTACGAAATGGAAACTGCCTGTTGTACTAGAGATTTCAGCATCATTGCTATTATTGTCTAAGCAATAAGTTTATTTTATGGTTAAAGTTGGGTGACAATTAAAAATTAATAATAAATGATTGTATTAGCGACCAATGTATCTAAACAGATGGACACTTTTTACAAGTAATAGATACGTTTATTTTTTCGATTCATATTTTACACCTGTTAACATCAATAATATGGGCGCTGGGAGAGCCTGAGGCCACAAACATCAGGTCAGTTGTGTCCTGTATCGCCTCCATTTGCGATGACAGAATGACACTTTGCCACGCCAGGGAAAGCCCTCATTGCAGTTTGGATATATGATTAGACAATCAACAACATGACATGCAGGATACTCTCTAATAGCAATACTACTTCTTTGTTCAAGTTAGTTGGCGATCTTCGATTAGTCGATGCCCTGTACTCGTAAGGGAGTTTTGCTTAGATTTATAATACTTTCGCACAGCTTAACTCATGGTCATTGTTAATGGCATGAGTTAAGCTGTCGGAAACAGCAATCGTGTATTGGACACATTGACATCGTAGTTGAAGACGTGCCACGACTACAATGGCGCATAGCGTGTAGCGAAACTTTCCGGGATTTGATGCCAGGCCGGATGCTACAAGTTGAGTTAACAATATGCAGCGAGGAGGCTCACAACAGCCCGTCGATCGGTGCTCCGTATGCGGCACATTAGAACTGCCTCGCCTCGCTCATGGCAAAATAAGACGTCGGGGTTTGTAACACCCTCGTCGGCCAAGGTAGACATCATCGGTAAGCTCAGGACGATGCATTGCCAGCCTCCAGCGCGAGGAAACAATTCCAGAAAAAAACCGGATACAGTGGCCTCGATTTGTCTTCGAGGGTCACAATATCATATTTTTCTTCGTTCATCTTGCGAAATCTACAAAAGTGTCGATACACAGCGCCGTTTACAGGTAGATGTATTCGCATCGGTGGCTAGCAGCCCCCGCGGGCCATCGTTTATTCTTAGCGGGCATCATCAATCTCGTACACGGGGTGCTGCGCGGGATGTTCACACAACAGAAGACACGAGTTGTAATTGTGCGGTGGCGACGGCGGAGGGGGGGGGGGTTAATAGCGGAATCGCCGCCTTAGTCTTTAAAGTGGACGTCACTCGATGTCAACAAAGCGTTTTTCTTCTCATTATCTTGATATTATGAACATATGCATGCATCTTAGTGATGATTTCTGAGCGGCTGTAGCGGTTCCACAAGAGGGCACTATAGCCTGTGTGTAGAGTCTAACCGGTGGGAATACGCTGAAAGTGCACCCCAAAATTTACCACTTGTATTTTTTGCATAAAAACAAAATCTGTCTCGGTGCTACTCGAATCACTATTATGCTAAACAGATGGGTAGATCGCACCCGTTTCTAGATTACGAGTCGATTGCAGCATCCAGCATTACGCTATAAAAAAGGCGAATCAAAAAATCCTGTCGACTTTGTGAATCCATCTCCCCGACACGTCGAGCTGGAGAGAATATTTTTTTTGGTGGTAAGTTGGAAGTCATCTTTGATGAAGCAAACCAACGAGACTGATCGTCTGAGATCTCGACTGCGGCTGGATCTAGCAAAAATAGGAAATCTCATATGGTGAAGTGCGAACAGAAAGTAATGCGGAGGACGTTAGCTTTCGCGGCCAGAGGGTGAGTTAATGGGAGACAGTTAATGAGTAAGCAGGGCCTAAATCGCGACTATGAGCTAATGAACTTTGATTGTTTAGCGGTTTACGTTAGTGGAACAGTTTTCCAAGTTCTATGCACAAAAGGCAGAAAATTGTATTTTCAACAAAAAAATCGCTTTTTCTTTTCTCGTAAATATTTAATAGTATTAAATAGTATTATTTCTCTGCAGTAGGACTTAAGGGGTTGCAAAACTGGTTGAACTCTGGTTGGATTTGTAAGAACTGTCAACGCGAAACGTCTTAACTCAATCAAAGTGGATTAAAATATATTTTCGCACATGTTGATAATTCAGGGCTGGTATTAATTAGATTTAAGGGTAGTTTTTACCATGAGATCACGGAATAACCGTAATTGGTTATTGGTGTAGAATGTTAGCATTTGCAAAGAAGCGGTTAATTGTGGTGTGGAGACAGAATAATTAACACGGAGCTAATTAGATATCTGCTGCAGCGGAAAGTGACGACAAGATGCAGGTATGTAATATTACTAGGGTGATTAGGTAAGCACAGCTTGATAATAGAATCCCGATAATGTAACCATGTACTCAAATAGCTGAAGCAGGGTAATAGCCTTCGGGAAACGCGATGACGACAGTGAATTAACTGAAACAATAATGGGGTAATGAGCGAGCTGCAGTGAGATACTTGCAACGAGACATACTCCTTACGGCAAGAGGGGTAGCGGGAACAATGAAATAATACGGGTCGAAACCGATCAGGTCCGAACCCAGTTGAACGAAATGGATTGTGTCAATATACTGTTAGATGGCGCCGTCCCGTGCGCCTTAATAACATGGAGACAGGGGTGACGAAGTGTTCGAACATGGATCTTCAGAACCGCAGACAGTGAGTCAATGTTTTGATGTATAGTACAGCTTGGCAGCATACAGGTCGAGTGGCGGTCAGCCGCTCGCTGCCAGTTTTTATCATATATCAGATCCACCGTTCGACAGAAGGAAACGCGGCGTTTCTAGGTAAAATCTATACAATTACTCATTACTTATGCGATACACATCTCGATCGAGGAACGCCATGTGTCCCTAGTGTTCGGTTTCCACATTTCTACAAATGTCTCGGCGAAGAGAATTATCTACTGCTTTACATGTATACGTCCCATATCATGGCATACCCCACACGCACATATCCGTTTTTGAACAAGAGATAATATACGTAGCTCATTGCTCGAATCTCTGCCGCCCTCTCTCTCTCTAGCTTCTATTTTCTGCCAGTGAACAAAACCCAGCTTGAGGGAGTGTGGCTCACTCTGAATTTGAACGACAGCTCGCCTTGTGTCCACCTCCCGCCACAGCGACTTAGAACCCTGCCGGCCGACCGAGCTCCCAGCAACGGTCAAGCAAGCAGTGCGCTAAAACGCTGCCCACAACGGTAAATTGCCTTTATCAACTGGATGCGGCCTCGCCTCGGCCTTCCTTCCTGGCCACTGTTCTATGCAAGCAGACAGCTCCCATCTATTCTAATATTAAGCTGTCTCGCTAGCTGGGTGGCGCTAGCCGTGGCAAAGGCTGGCGAGCTCGCTCGGGGGCGAGAACCACTGGGTGGGCTCTGTCCTGCATCGTTTGGTAGTGGGCGTTGTACCACGAGCAGCGGCTACTGACGATAGAGCCATACAACTGCCCGCGGCATCGTCATGCTCATCGGTGCCGTCATGGCCGCCGCCGCCGTTATTGTTGTTAGCAGCGCGGCGTCGGAAGCAGCACCCCTTCTTCGTGTTTATCTGCTTGACGCTGGCGATGTCATTTCCGATGTAACATCCGCTTGGCTATTCTTCAGCCGTTCAGCGCCTCTCATGGCCACCGATCCCGGCCCACCCATTGAGACATATTCCTCACTACGGCGGCATCGACAGACATTTCCCCCCCAGAAAAAA
Organism: Stratiolaelaps scimitus; assembly: GCA_019614645.1. Classification (NCBI taxonomy): domain Eukaryota; kingdom Metazoa; phylum Arthropoda; class Arachnida; order Mesostigmata; family Laelapidae; genus Stratiolaelaps; species Stratiolaelaps scimitus. The sequence continues at coordinate 91,430 of JABWDB010000104.1, read as the reverse complement.
AAGCCCCCTGCTCATAATAGATCAAATAACCCGTATGGTCCGCCAGTTGAATTCGTATTGTTGTACGACAACTGCCACTACCATGATAGTGACTAAATATTATTACTCATTGGCAGGCCGGGTACGAGATAAGGCTTGTCTATGTGTCAGACCCTTGACGAGAGGAATCCGTGCCGTGATCGCACATTTTATTTCAATCTTGTGCCTGTCCTTCTCCACATAACAGGGTGTAATATTCATTGCAGACCGGATGAGGAAAGCACCTATGAACATATGAAGGATCACTTATTGAATTGTACATGTGTACCTAACGTGTCGTCGGCTTTGATGGACATTGCTTGAAATTTCAGCGGTCACCGGATCAAATCAAAAATCGAAATATACACGTAATTACTGTCGCTTGCTAAATTGCATTGTCGTAGATAATAGCGATATAATCCTGAGGGTGATTTGACAAAGTCTAGCAGTACTCAGCGGCATATGAGCGCACTTGATGCAGAAGTGCCGTCATCCAGTGATAACAATTGAGTGTCCGCCTCCACTCAGCATCACATCGTCGCTGATAGTTGTGTGGGTGTCATATCCTCTTAGCTCAAATATGGTGGAGCTACTCTCATAAGTAGTCAGTGATCGGATAGCTGCATTTTCTCTCGACCCTTGGCCAAATACGTTCCAAAGGTAAACGACAACCAATACGCTTGTGCTATATTTATCAGAAAATACGATAGAGGATAAGCGAGCTCCTTCGGAACGTTTCAGCTGGTCTGTTCCACGTTCGACACAATGAAGGCAGCACAAAGTGAAAGGAAATACAATTCTACAATCGACAATCTTAGTAATCGATGCACCCGTTAGCCTCTAGCTGGCAACCGAATCCAAATCAATTGAAATCGTCCACCATTGATTCGGATGAAATAATGTACCCAGGGCTTGAATTGGCATTCATCTGATTGTCGAGAGGCCGAATCCAGGGATTAACTGGCACGGCAACCGTCTCAAACGCTTGACCCGTTCAAACGCCTGTCAACGCTAACGGCTGACTAAGCTCGGCATTGATAAATACTGTTATGATTCTACCAACGTATAATATCGCTAGCTACCGTTGAAGAAGCAGCCCCACGGATGTCGTCAGTTCGCACTGCCGCACACCCAGGCAATTACCATCATTGCTCGCGGCATCATCCCGTCCATTCGTCCATCCTAACCTAACCTAACTCGTTACCGCCGTGACCTCTTTTGCTGAACCCACCCATTCGCTAGTTTTCTTTCTTGTTGAGTCGACATCTCTATTTTTGGAAGCAAGTAATAAGCAATAGCAACTGTACCAACAGTTGCAGGGTAAAAGTCCGCGGCAGAAGCTGTGCCACGTTTGTTCCGACCTAGTAAAGGGAGTCGGACGACCATAACCATCCCGTCGTGGCGTTAGCCGACCTCACCAGACGCACGGAGATATTTGTTCGACACGAAGCAACTACTGTGCTTCCTTTAGATATTATTAGATGTTATCTAGTGCTCTCGATACCCGGGGTTGTCGGCCTGAGGTTGAATCATCGTTGAGGACATTCGGCGAAAGGCAACATCTGGCTAGACAAGTCTATTTTGACTAAGTATTTGGAACTTCGCACACTGTCTTGAGATAGATATCTCTTCGAGTCTGGCTAACTCCGAAATTAGTTTGAGCTGAGTAACTGGCTGTTGGGGCCACTCTCAAATCAGACAAGCGCCAAGAGCCATGGCTGCTGATGATTTCCGCGAGTATTTAACCGTATGGATTGGCATCAGGACTTCGCGGCGGATACGCTGGCTGATGTGTCTCGAGCAGCCTAATCAGCTTGGGATCGATCCGAGTTCGAAGTAGAGAATTCGACACGAAGAATTACCTCGTCGATTATAACAACGAATACACTGCTTCTAAACTTCATTGCTCAGCATTAGATGTTCATTTGTATCACATACATGATCGACTGGATAGACGGTTAGGTTCTGTTGTAAGTGGATTCGACATGTAACGAAAATAGCCACACCACCCGCCACTATGGCACGACTTCTACGAACTAATAATGCCTGTCCTGAGTTGTATTCGATAGGTCATACACTATAACCTAAGACCAGATTGTTTCGTTGAGCTACTCTGATCGCAAACCCATGATGCTACTACCCATCACAAATTCTTCTAAAATGTCATTTGTTCTCTGCTATGCAATTTATACTGCTGAGATTCGTATCAACCTCACCACGACGCCGCTCTGTGCTAACCTCCTCGACATTTGCGTTATCTCCTGGAGACGTATGCAAGCGTGCTTTAAAGCCAGTGAATACTGCACATGATTTGCTGTTCTTGATGAAAATTCAGTGGCGCGAGGAGCTCACCTTTAGAGGGTAGGCTGAATGGAGGTCGAGCATTTCACGGAGAATTATTCCTAATTGTATTGACTGTGGCGGCCAGGCCTTCGACATGCTAAATCAACGCCGACGAAGCTTGAGCACACACAGTAACTTTCTGTCTATCTCCGCCACGAGTAGGACTTGTGTCCCGCGATCGTCATCGGCTGGTTCTGTTGTTGTTTGGGAGATTCGGTTTCACTCCGAGTGCGGTTAGATTCGCTTGTAGCATACAGGCGACGGCGCGTCTTTTCGCCTCAGAAAATAGTTGACCTTAGGTTCAGATCAGAGTTGCCAACCTTCGGCAACTCTCATCTGAAACAACGATCAGTTGCCTCAAACGTTCGGCTTGTCGCCCGCCGCCTGATGGAAGAAAGCGTGGAGCAGCATTGTAGGCTACTTGCGCAGCAGTGTTGATTGCCTTCGTTTAAAAAAAAGTATGGCAGAGTGACGCTGACCGTTTTCGATGCGTTGTTCAGTTTCCTAAGGGTCGTATATCTTATACAAAGTAGAATTCGCTCGCGACATCCAGGGGCTAAAAGACAGCAACGATTGAAGCAGTACCATTTGTCTACCGGAGGACGCTACTTGGCTACTTACGGCTCCCGTTGCGTATAGATATGATGATAATAATTCTAATAATAAGAATACGCTGTAATGATTTTCCTTACAATAACAATACCTATGCGTAGCACAGGGTCTTAGCAGCGACAACACGCAACAGCTTTCAAACGTGGGAGGGTGTTTCAAAATACGTGTAGAGTAATTTACTGCGGAGTTCCATCACACACATACTCTTGGCCATAACGCAAAAAACATCGATGACGAAACAGTGTGTTGGCTAAGGGGAGGGTGATGTGATTCAAGGAGGTCCATGCCCATACTCGATCGTTATATCACACATAGGTTAACACATACACACGATATGGCCCCGCTGTTAGTTTTAGCAGGTATTGTTCTGGCAGCAAGAAAGCCGTCGGAATTACGAGCATGAAATTGAAGAATCCCACGATGTGGAATTGGCCGCGGATGAAATCGATATGTGCGGATGCATACATATGTGTAGATTAGATTTGTATTAATCATATGTTCTAGTTCGAAGAAGAGACAGAGCATTCTAGAGGATTGAGCCAGTCATCATTGGCTTCGGCATGAAGCGTTTCTTGCGTAAACGTTTTTCTTAACGCTCTTTTCCTGCCGTCCTCCGTATTACCAACGAGTTCGATGGGCCGTGTGGAGTTTCGTGCGATTAGAAAATGATTCGGACATTTTCAATTATCTCGCCACTAGCGAACCCAGTCGTGGGCTAGAAATCTGTTCGTCGCGAGTTCACAGGTTAGGTGCCGTCGGTAGCACCACGTTCGCAAGCGCCGACCGCCGTGGATTGACGCCTTCGTCCAAGGTCTAGGGTGGTCAGCCAACTTCTATGCAAATCCTGTTGCCACCCGTCGCGTCACCTTCCTTTCACCCGGTAACGAAATAGGAAATAGAAGCGAGCCTCACTGCAGCGGCAACGATAACAGCAGCGAAGAACTCAGTCGAGCTGGCGAGGTTCCGAGGCCAAGGGGGAGCTTCCTCGGATCTCGTGAAAACTTTCGATGCTGGCCAGCCGTGATCTTCCGCCCCCGTATTGTTGTTTTATGCCGCGCCCGGCTTCCGAGGCGCGGTCCTGTTCAGCAGAGACTTTTTCCGGTCGCCCTCGCTTGGCGAACCTTTGGGATAGGGGGTGGCGCACATGCTCTGCCCGTGGCTCTGCGATGAAGAAAGCGATACCGAAAGAAGGCTAGTTTGGGTAGGATGTTTAACGTTGGTTACGTCCAGGGTCGTTCACACCAGTACACCAAGGCAGTGTTCCCTCTCACTCATGCTGGAATGGAAGGGCAACTCGGAGGAAGAAACACTAGAGCAAATTGTCGCTCGCCGAAGGATCTTCTTTGACCTCTCCATTGCCAGTGGAAAGGTGGATTTGCCTTGGAATAATAATATGCGTATACAGGTAAACAGGTACGGCCTAGCTCCAGTGGATTCATCTTCGGCAAAATCCCAAACGCTGCACGGTGTGTCAGTGAAATGTCTTCTATATACATTGGCTTCCATTTGATTTGGACTGCGCATCGTTTTGGTGACCCGGAGTGTAGCAAATAGGGTGTACGTACGAAACGCCTGGATACCGGGTTGGCTAACCATTCCTGCTGAGGTTGTGGTACCAACCTAAACATTGAATAACCAACGACTAGATTATTTTCCGGGAGTAATTTGAATTTTTCTTTGGAAACATGCCACGCATGATTTTTACCGGTTTGCTTGGTAAAAACAATTGTGTAAATACGAACTCTCTGCATATCGTTCATATCAGCGTCGGTACTGTTGCGGGAACTAAATGTGTGGGCTAAAGGAAATGACATTATATATATATATAGATAGTGCGGGGCTCCTTCGCCTTTGTGAAATCAGCAAGGTTCAGACCGCCCATCTTGCCTTCAAAATAGTAAGCGGAAAAATTCCCGGGGACATTTCTTTCTGCATCTCTGCTACGGAAAGCGAACGGCCCGTCGGGCAACGGTATGCGTGGGACTTTTCACCACCAAAGAATCAAGGCGTCATGCTCTGGCTCACCGCTTACCAGACGTATGGGGCTCCCTCCCGAGTGAGATTCGATCCCTCATCTTAGCAAAGAAGTTTGTCCATGAAGTTAAGAAAATTGTAAGGGGTAGTGATGACTGTGTTTAACATGTAAAATTACTGATAACGTTGATCTTTGTGGATATGATGGCAACCAATTGTTGAGAGATAGAGAGAGAGAGAGACAGACCGACTCTGGAAACTGCTTTCAGAGATATTCGTAATTGTTGCTGTGAGCTAGGTATTATTCTGCTGCCTCTACAAGAAGAGAGGAAACGTGTCGATGTACTTGCCCCTATGTATGCGTGTATATAATACGTTGTCAATTGTAACTTCGTCTGCTGCAGTGTGATATTTTACGACTTTTACCTTTTTTTTTTACGAGAACTCAAGCACTGTAGGTTGCAGTTCCGTCAATAAATCACAGTTTGTATTCTATATATATATATATATATATATATATATATATATATATATATATATATATATATTTATGATACAAGGAGAACTTTTTATTCATTTTTCTTTAATGATGACTAGACTGCGTTTGCAGAATATTGCAGTTCCGTCAATAAACCTCAACTTGCAATTTTTCTTCTGTACCTCAGGGCAATAAATCGACACACTGCATTTATGTCAAAATGAAAAGCACGCACATTCACACCGACTTCGACCGCCGACTAACAATGCTATCGTGACATTGATACTTTGTATCTAGCTCGCTATCATACCCAAGTTTCGACGATGGGCAAACCGACAAACAGATGGATCCCAGTGTCATTCTTCGCTCAAGTTTAACCATCCACAAATTTCTACCGCAGGAAACAAATAAAAACAGCACAATCGCTCTTCGCCTGACTGCCACAATCACTGATCCCTCCGTCGATTAATACATACTGACACCGCATCACCAATAAGTCGCAATTGTCGTAACGCGTTGTTGTTGTTGTTGTTGTTGTTCACCTCCTCCTGGTCCTCCAGCGCCATCCCTCGCGTGCGCTATGGCTGCGCTGCGATATTGTCGCCGTCCCGACAGTATTATGTTGTAGTACTAGCAGAAGCAGAAGGTCCCGTCCCTTCTCTCTCGCTCTCTTCCCCGCCACAGATGTGGGTACACAAGAACAGCTGGTAGCGCCTTACGTTTAAAGTAAAGTGTACGGTTCCTCCACTTCGCTGTGACACTGCCCCGTCGGGCCCCCGCTACCAACCTCCATGTTCTTGCGCTTCTTCGCAGCTCGACAGACCCGACGGATCCCGCGGGTCATGCGGGAGTACAACGAAGTGGGCGTTGAGTGAGTGTGCCCGGGGTGCAGATAGTCATGGTGGTGATGGCTGCCGGCCGGTCTTCGGCCGTTTCTTGTGTTTATTTGGTGGCAACGAGGCAACGAACAAAGGCAGCAAGCATCCATCCACGTCTGCACCCGTCGAGCGGCGTACACCGACACGCCGCGTCTCACGTACCACCGCATACCGAGTGTCGGAGTACGGCACAGCTGTTTCGCAACATAACCGGATAGTAAAAACATATTGAGACTTCCAATCTCTTCTTCGTTTTCTCGCCGCTGCCGCCACCGCTGCGACCACTGGAAGTAGGATTCTAACACCGCATTTCGTCTCTGCTCTTCGATTCTTGTTCTTGCGTCAAGTCATTTTCGGCTGGCGAGAGTATTTTTTCGGGGAGCTGAGCGCAATGTTTGTTTGGGATCTTCTTTTCTTTCTCGTTAGCTAAGACGAGGCTGCCGGATGGCAGTCGTTGCTTCGGCCGTGTCTAAAACGAACGCAATTTTGCCACCTACGAGTGTGATAACCACCGATGTCTGAGCACTCGAACGTCGATTCGGAGACCAGTAAGCGGAACTACGCATGGGGTACTGTTGTAACGTAACTGTAAACACCACACGTGTGTACGATGAAATCGCAAATCAATCAGTGTAGTACAGTTTCGAATTTACAGAATTCAAGAATTAAACACCATCTGCTATCTGTGTCGGGTTAAGCAGCAGCGTCCTCATGCAGTGCACGAACAATCACACATAGACTTTGCTGATCGGGGCGTAGTCGAGCTCGTTTTTACAAAATGCCACATCTCGATCTCATGGAAGAGCATAGCGTAAACGCTGCAAACTCCTGTGACGAATGAACAGTTATCAGTTAATTTGCCAATCAGTATGTATAATTATGATTTGGGTCATCACGGTCCAGCTCAACAACGAAGCTGAAAATAATACAAAACGGCAATATTTTTGTGTTGCCTGTTTCACAGATCACTGTTCGCCAGCCGAGAGCCTGCCACAGCTTGATCTAGAACTAGCAAGAGTACCCGCAGCATCAGAAATAGCAGTAGCCAAGCAGGTAGTGTTGGTCATATAGCCATTGAAAGGCATACACGAACGAGTGTGAAAACTCACTGGAGCGTGACCCTTTTATGAATAACTGGACCGGGGCTGGAGCTAGTTCCCTCCTCTCTCGCTTATGAATATGACGCGCTCCCTTTGGTATAATGCAGCAGCAGTCAGTGGCCGTCCTGTCGTGCAAGAATGGAACGGCTCCGACTTAACTTAGCAGCTGAGCTGGCTGGCTCTACGCCGCCGCGCACTCGAGCATGGAACACGCCAGCGGAAGCCTCCTGAGAGTCCAGCGTTCTGAAATTGGAGGATGCACGTTCTACGATCGTATTGCTGTAGGGTATCGTCCGGGTGGCGTTCATCTATGCATTTAGCTTCGTTATAGGAGCTCACTTGCCTTTCGCAGCTCGACTGAAACAGCAGCGCTAATAATGTTTGACGTCGTCGACGCGTCACCAGAGTCACACCACATGCGTCCATTCTAGCGCGAGCATTATACAGCCTGTGTATCTCAGTTCTACAAGCTAAACTCATTTTGAGTTTTCATTACCATAATCTTAGATATGGAATGAACGCTGCCCTGGAGAACCCACGAGGGCCGACGCGAGCATCCGTAGACTGTATTAAAAATCTAAATATTGTAATATACCACATCAGATTCTCGAGAGTCCCGAAGGGCTCATGTGACAAGCGGTGGCAGACACGCATATCGCGAAACGGGCGGAATACCGGAATCGATTTAGTACGCCTCATATGTCGACATACGATTGCAGTATTGGCTACAGGCTGACATTATGTCAACCTGCATGTTAATGTCACCTTTCTCACGACGGGCACCGAATGTGGATTCGAGATCTGACTGAATAGCGAACTCGCTCAGGCGAGAAAAACAAAGTGTTGTTGTCCTATAGAAGCGATCGATTGTCAGCCAGATTATCAGTGTGGGTTTGAGCGGTGGAGAACGCCTGTAAATGCACTGGAGGTTCCTGCAGACAACGAGAGGCGGAGTTGCAATCGGTGGTGATGTTAACTGCTGGCGGCACGCTAAACCGCGGCTTTCGCTGCTGATGAGGATGCACGGGAGGACGGTGCGGCTGATGCGAAGTCGGGCCGCGGAGTGTAGTTCGAGCTCATGTTTGCAGAAGGGACATCATCTGATACTCTAATAGTGGATGAGTGAGCACCACTTTGCGACACAATTTGTCCATTAGGGGCGGAGTTTCTATATATAGGTAAATAACGCTCGTCTATATTGCGCTGATCTGTGACACTAAACGTAAATGTGATCTGTCCGAGCTCGTTGTCGATTATAATCGCGCGGGTCGGGAGCATCCATTCTGCAAAAATCGAGACGAGCCTTCCTATCCCTTAGAATCGTGCTCGATAGCTCTACGTTAGATGGCGTGCTTCTCAATATGCGTGGGCAGCAATACGGTGCGCAGCAAATAGCGTCCAGGGTCTACAAGTTCTTCGGAAAAAAACTGCGTTCGGTACCCCCAAGCCCCATCATCATCCCTCAGATCCAAAACTGCCGATGTCTGAGGCAATTGCTTGTCGTCGTCAACCATAAAGCAGCTCGCGTCCTTCGTTGTCGTGAGGCACTGCCCAGTATTGGGTTTCCTCGGAATCCACACGCACAGACCCCCACTCTAGCTCTACACCGGACATCTATCAAGGCCTCCCTCCGCCACGGCCAAAAGGAATTCACTCAAGTTCAGAATTACAACCAAGGTCAAGCTGGACGGAGCCAAACCCTAAGACCCTGCCACCGCCTGCCAATGAATCCATGTCCGTCAGGGCAGGAACTTCAACGTGCAGTCGAGTCTCCTATTACAGGGGTTGGCGACTTTAATCTGCCATTAGCTAATTGGGATGCTATCACTACCTCCGATAGTTCCACAAAAGGAGCCGAGCTCACCAGCTTTCCCACCTCGAGTGGTTGAGTTCGACTGTTGAAACAAATACGCCACCGCTAGCGGCACCTACCTAGATCTCCTACCTAACTTGTGACACTCACATAATTCGTAATTTATCTGTTTGGGGTGTATCTCCGCTCTGACCATAGAACTTAGATTCGGTAGGCTTTTCTTGTGACGGTAGTAACAGGCCCTAGAATGGTCTAGATTTTCACAAAGCAGACTACGATGCCATTCTGAACGAGCTTATCTCCTTCAGAGCAGACTGGTGGAAGCTGCTTCTCGGCCCCACACAGACGATGTAGGACTTTATTTTGGATTACACGTCCCATCTCATTGCCTTGCACGTTCCATCGGCGTGGTCATTTGCACCTTCCGAATCATTTAAGCTCTTCGTGGACGATAGTACGAACGAGTTCATCGCAGCAAAACTTCGCAAGAATCTCCATCCGCTTATGCATTTTAGGCGAATTTTTTCAGCCCGCTTTGTCTAATGTTTGTGCATTTCATCGTTATGCTAACAAGAGAGTAAGCGGCCGTGAAGGTGACTGCTATTGTCATCAAATGCGTCGACTCTCCAATAGTGGCTGTAAGTCTCGCGCATCTGTTTCTTCTGCGGTTTAGTGAACAAATTCATGCACAAACAGAAACGCACAGATACACGTGGAAACCAGTATAGATGACATAGCAAGGCAAACCAAAGACCTCAAAGCAATGAATGCAGCTTCACTCCCGATGGCCGCTGGCCCCTACCAATCAAACGGTTGTGTCTAAATTGAACCGCTTCACTACCTACTGACGCGATTGTACGAGCGGAATGAGGCACCTTCTCAATTCCTATGATCTGTAGTAACCCCTGAATTTTGAAAGGGTGATAACTGCTGTCCTGTTTTTCAGGAGAGCACTGCTTGCCTCATTATCGAAAAGCTCATATTGATTACTCGAGTGCTTCCTCTCTCAGGTGAACTCAGACACCTCTCGATGATGAGGCGCGACAGAGCTTCTAGACAACTGCTAACCGCTTGTTACTAAGCCGCCGCAGGGAGTTTTCCTCCATCTGGAACGGTTGTTCCAGGAAATTATCGGTTCAGATGTTGTACAACTTGGGAGTGAACAGGACCAACACGGGCAGATCTGAGAAATAGATATTTTCTAGTTCGACATGATGATACCCTCAGTGATCCTGGGACCTGCCCTTTCGGAGTCCCTTGAGGGTCATGTCTAGGACGAATGGCCTTCAGGGGTTATGTTTTAGATCTACCTCTGTGATCCCCGAGGTTGTCTCTTAGAGGCGCAGACGATCTAAACATATATATATGGCAATCGGCGGGCCTCAAGGCGCCAGTAAGCTGCCACTGGCCTGGCACCGCTATCTCGGAGTGGTACCTGCTGAATGACATGATAAACTTGGCACCAAAGTGCGCCGCAGATGCTTCGCTTGGTTCTGATACAACATTTACGTTAGAGGAGAACAAATACCAGCTGTTGACAGCTTCCGCGATTTGGAAGCTATCATGATTTCGAAACTGGACCTCCCTGCGTCGATTACTAGCATTGTACAGTCTGCCAACAGGGTTTGCAGGACAATATTTCGTCGTCTTGTAATCGAGATGCCCGAGTATACCAAGCAGGGGCCTATCCATTGTGCTGTGGAGGGGCTCTGGGACATTGTATGAGTCTTGTAGCTCCCAAGTTATCTCATTGTAGTCCTGTGCGGTCACTCGACCTTCCAAAGGACCTTCGTGCACCATAAAGAGTCACGAACAGATTTCTAAGATGGGTTTCCAAACATTAGAGCAGGGTACCGTGTGGCCCTATTAGTCTCCCTAATATATCGGATTTGCATCTTACTGTGGATATGAACTTTCCGTGAAAGACTCTGTGGTCTAAATTCAGCATGCAACGTGTTCGCACATAGTACTAATGCGTTCACTCGACACAATCCACATTGAGTGAATGTATAATTTATTCTTCGGGCGTTTGCTGCGTCAACTGCGATTGTAATTGTATTGTCGAACTTTTGATCTGGTTTACTTAAACGCCCTTACTTGCTATGGAAATCTAAGAATATCTTCAAACACACCGAATCGTTCAGGTCTTGTTCGATCTTGCCACCTTGTGGAGCATGGTTAGAATTGCTAAGCGCGCACTGATCCCATTCGTGAGTTGCGTCCTATTTTCGCTCGGAGTGCACACGTTTGCGCACATATAGAGTAAATAAAGCCGTTTCAGAGTTCTCTCATGGGAAAACTGACTATCACATGATATAATTGCGATCTCTCTTCCCTGAGTCGCCTTTGTCGTCCAGCTAGAGCATTGGCTGAATGGGGTCGTTCTTAAAGGCAGAAGAGATCGTAATTGTCCTCAATCGATTAGACAACTAAATGCGAATATAACATTGAACACATTCGGACTAGCTTGTAGCGTTCACCCCCGCTTCCTATGCATAGTCCATGAGTACGACTGAAAACGGTTGAGTCAAGTAAGCCTATGGGAAGAAACTCAATTAGTTAAGAACGAGATTCAGTTGAAACTTCGCCTATTGGGTGAGGACTCTTTCTTGCCTAATGGATACAAATCACAGCGTATTGCAACCTGGCACCGCTGAGACGTTTCATGATTATATGCTGGGACATATATAAGCATCTCGTGTATGTATGTCCGCTTCGAGAGCTTTAAACACACCCCTTCACCATTTACAACATACCATCGCAATCAGAGCCGACTGCATGGTTGTGAGCACGTGAGCTGGGCACTGCCGTTACTCCACGCGAAACGGATTGCTCGAGGAAGGAGAGATCTATATGCCATAGCCGTCCGATGGGCTTGGAGACTACCGAAGCGTAACACGCAGCTGCTGAAATATGACATCCTCTGAGAGCTATTACCACTCTTCGCAACTATGAACAGTGTTTACATAGCATTGGCCCGTGTGGCAAGAGTCGCTCGCTCTCTCTCTCACGATATGAGTTCGTCGCTGTACACACAGACATATAAACAGCTTCGTCTATCCACCTCGGTAACGATATCGGTCGTTCCCCCTGTTATAGACAATTTATATGTTCGAACCGACATGTGTACCACCCATCTAATGAGCCCGTTAGCCACCGTGGGTATATTAGCGGCAATTCAAACGCATCCAAATCACCTAGCCTATCACACCATTCAATACAGACGAGTAGACGATATCTGTTAATATACACAGATGCACCAACACAGTATTTATAATATTATTCTTCCATTACAAAGCACCCTCGTCTCCGCCCGCCCGCCGCTGCCGCCGCCGCATCGTAGCCATAAAGTGTAACGGTATAATAGCACTGGGTTCGATGCACGAGCCATTGTGAAATATTTATGGAGAAAAGAAATTTTCATCGAACAAAATCTCGGAGGATTGTCGCCAACCGTAGACCGAGAACAATATATATATATATATATCATATATATACACGCGTTTGTACCGTACACGTACATAACGTAACGTACACGTATACATATACGTATAACCGTAGGCGTCGAGTACGCCCTCAATAGGCAGGTGGTGAACGTATACGCCACAGGGCCAGCGTCAGCCATTCGTAAATAATATAGCCACCGCCGAGGCGACTGTGAGGCTGACAAAATGAGCTCGTTAGGGCAGCGTACGTGTATGAACTGTACGAAAATGAGCAGAGAACGGGGAGCGCGAGATGGGAAGGTCTAATAATAAAAAAAATACTTCTATGGCTAAGTAGGTAACGGTTGCGCTTTGTTCATTTATGTACTCCGTGCGTAGTAATTCTATTGTGCTTGGCTTGACGACGAGGCTCTGGGGGCTTGATTTGCCTGATATGTCGGATACGACTGTTGGCGATAACCGGACCGCCTGAATCTTAAGGGTGGACGTTTACTATACGACGCGAAAAGCGAGTGCCCTTATTTGTGAAGTTGATCGACGTATGATGATATTCTCCTTTGTTCGACGAGATATAGCACTTTGGCCGCCACTGCAACGGCAGGAGATTCTCGGATACGACTCCTCGATACAACGGCGCAGCAGATATACTATCTATATATGCCATTATTGATCAACTTATCTGCATCGTGTCAATAGGTGGCGAGTAGTACTGTGACAGATTCTTTTGCAATATGACCCAAGGGCCATATGATAAATGTCCGGTGTCGCCAGTCCGAACAATGCAAGTAGTAATATCTTACGCGATATTCGTCACTGAATCGTTCATTAATCTTTGCGACGATTTGCACAACTGTCGTCGGTTTCAACGACTTGTGGCCGTTTAGTGTTGAGCTAAGCAACGCTAGCAGCCCATTGAATTTGAGAGATTTGTTAATCTTCGAGGCTCCTCTTTGGAATCACTTGGCCAAAAAGATTCCAACCCTCCTTCGATATTGGTTCACCGATATCTTCTCCCGTGCAATTTTGCAGGTACCCCAAAAATATCGACTCCAAATTCGATGCAGACATCGGGAGAACTTTATGAGCTCTCAATAATTCTATGGCACGAAAAATAAGTAAACGTAATGGATACGATCAAGGAATGATCCTGAATGGAACGAAGTAAGCTATCGGGCGTCATCCCGATATACGTAGATAGGGGATACTGCTACTTATAATTATAAATTTTACAATCTCCGAACGCTAACATTAGTGGCGACAGAAATCCCGATGGGGAAGTGAGTGCATGCTGCGCTTGTGAGTAGTCATCATGAAAGAAAAATATCAAACTGGATATATATATATATATATGCCGATCAACATTCTCACTTGATGGGTTTTTTTCGGTGATCTCTCTTTAGATAGACACAACTAGCAAAGTTTATAATTCAGAGTATGAAAAATATGGGAAGCGTTGCCTTATAAAATACCAAGCTTCGGTTTATCCTCGACTAACTGGGGCTGGGTCACTTTGCTACATTGGAAACGAATTCTCACGCTCCTTGTGTCCGTCTCATGGTGGCGATCTGAAGGGCAGGTGAGGGGTTCGCTATGATTTGCCATGCGCAAGCACAAGAGTGTACCTCATCGAGAAGTTAATCTTCGTATCGCGATTCGATTAATATTCTTCCTCTATTGGAGGCGTGGGAAACGGAGACCTTCATTTACAAACAATAATCACAAGAACCTAAAATACCTTGTTAAATATTGTTATCATCGAATAGCCACCCAGGGAACGACCTAACTAAGGAAATCTTCGTTAGGAAGTAACGTTCCCTTGCCAACCTGTCGAAGTCGGAAGATTTGGCTGCTGCCGATTTACGGGCGTTCCTATCTGCTGTATGCTTCATAGAAGCTCGTAGCAACCAGGTCAATCCCCGCGGGAGCGAGAATCATCAGAGAAAGCAAGAGGGCCGCCTGTCTGTTCCAGCCACGACAGAGAGCACCACGGCGTTGGGTTGAGAGGGGAGATGTGAGGGAGATCAGAGATCTGACAGGTTGGGGATAAGCCGGAAGAATCGGGCCTCATCACTCCTCCTTCGACGTTCCGTTCCCAGCACTGTACAACGCTGCCCTCGTCTCATCCTTTTTACGACGGTATGAGACCAACCAGAGGTTCGTCTGACAGACCCTTCACGGCCTGCCCCTCAGAGTCATGTTGTCCTGATAACTCGTAGCCCTCCGAGCTGGCCCTTTCTACTCGGAGTTCGCCCTTGCAGAAGATCTGCTCCGGCAGCGCTGGCTGCTGCGTTCGTAGCGCAGCGAGCATACGAACGGCCTCGCGCACGTTTTTTCCCTCTGAGCCGAAGGGATATTGCGCTCCACAGGCGGGCGCGGGCCGAAGGCCGGCTCGAGCAGAGGACAGGCTGATAGAGGCATACCACATCTCTCGTTGACGATGGGAAGCGCCGAACATCGTGGTGTGTAATGCTGACAGGGGCACAGTGTTCGCACGCCTTGATGACTGCGGTCTTCTACCGTCGTGTAGGCGGCGGCGGCGGCAGCGAGATCGAAAGCCGCGTGGGGGCGAGGGAGAATACTTGTGGGTGTGAAGTCCGCTCCAGTTGATGAGATAGCATATGGGGTTCCACTTTTCCGTAACCTTACTCGGGCTGCTTGTGCACGAACCAAAGACTTGCGCAGACATTCGTTTTGAACGCACGAACTCCGTCCGCCACGCATCGCTGGCACTACAGCGTACGTCTTGAATAGAATTGCATACACTGAGCTTTTGGGCTCGCGATGTTGATAAAGTTTTAGTCAATCTATGTACGGACGTGCAGTCCGCATATTTTAGGCGTAAAGGCACACATTTAACGTGTGTAACATATAACTGAGTGCCATGTATGCTGTCAATCGCAGCAGAATCGCAAAAAATGCATTCTGCCACAAAAACCAATTTCTTTTTAAAGACGGCAGCCCCAACCCCTAAACCTTGAGTCCCATAATATGCCCCGCAAAAAAACGCCGGATAACCTGTATAGCAGGGAGAATTGTTGCTAAATCTAAATATATCCATCCAACGTGTACCCACATACTCCAGCTGTATCACAAAACGATAAAAAAGCTGACCTTGTGCTGTTTATCGGGCAACAGCTGAAGTTTGACGTATGGATCAGACGACCCCGCGATGGGATCTCTAGCTGGAGGCAAGGAGCAACACTTGTTGATAGTGACAAATAGAGCCTGTTTGTTGGCGCTGTAACGCAGTCGGAAGTGCAGTTCGCCAAGACGTTGTGGCTTCTCATCGAGCATTGTCTCGCGTTCAATCTTCGCTTCGGGACTTTCCGCCTGCAAGGGACACAACCACAGTCATTAGTGAGCAACGTTATCGACAAACCGTTCATGAGAATAGTGATTAGATAACTTGATTACCACGCCATACTGATTAACTAGAAATTTGATTTCTACTTGAACGTTATCCACAGTTTCAAAAGGGGCAAGAGACCATAATGAAAAAAACAGGCTAAGGACGACAGAAATAGAGGTATCAACAGATGGCACTACCGTTTCATTAAAATAAATAAGTATTAGATATTATAAATTAGTATTCCGCGTATTTTGGCACCGGGTTGGCATTGGATCGTTTTGTCAACGATATTTTGTTTTTTCTTTTGCCACCTTTTGCCGTATTTTTACATACACGTATGTGGTCAAAACAGATTACGTTAGTATAATGTTGTGTTTTGTAAGTCACATTGATTCTATGAGGATTGTCTTCTTTCGACTATGCTTCTATTAAGTCCATTAGTTTTTCATTTGTCGGAGTTTGACGTTCGATGTTTGGAGTTACTTGTGGCATTCCTTCAGCAATCGGCAATCAGTCAGTGAAGCGGCCAGCCACTTACTAGCTCAATCAATCCGTGTCCCGCCATTAGTTCTGTTTGCTCGCTAAGCATTGGCACCGTAACGCCTTCTAAATCGGCGGCCCGACTGACCGATTCCCCATTCGTCTAACACCTCCAACAATGACGACAGTTGACGGTCATTTGCCTTCATTAAGGAGAAATCCTCTCTTAGGCAACATAAGCTCGTCATACGATGATCTGCATACAACACCCATCAGACTGCAAAGCAGAGCGAGAAACATCGGCGGAGTGATTTAGGCGATGAGAACGCAGAGATGGGCCACGACCCCTGTCACTGAACGCTAGACATTGCGTCCAGCATCATATGAGGTCATTCCCTTTATTTACTCCTCATGTGTTGCCCAAACCCTTTCCGACGCCGGCCTCTCGCAGAGGCCTTCGATTCACTGTAGTAACTCTGCGAGAGCGTTCCGTTCACCCCTTCAAGCCGGGCGTAGCCAGACCAGACCGTTGACTAGAACCGTATCATATACGATACGAGCCATGATTTTCAATTTCAGAGAAATTGAAAACCATTTTTTCAAGCAGAGAAATTGAGAACCATTTTGTGATCTCCCAAGCAGCAGATATAGTCAATTTTCCGGGTAGACCTTCAGCCAACATTGGGCATCCACGGTGGCGCTTTCGGTATTGCTTCATAAGACGGATGCCTTTGAGCCTGGTGGCGCAATGCTTCGTATGCTCCTTGCAACCGGAGGAGACAAGGCAGGAGCGCGGGTTCGACCTCCACCGTTGCACATCTACATTTAACGAGCGGAGCTACAGGGGGCATACTTCACCATCCGCCGTGTACGGGTAGGTCGTCTCAAAGAGTCGATGTTTGTCTTCTTAATGCTCTGATGTTTTCTACCCAGTTCTTGACATGTCGACAGCTGTTAGATTCCTAAAAATATTTGAATTGTGAAGACAGCATTGTCTGCCTTTTTTTTCTACCATGGCGCAAATGACTCTCAGGACTGGCGAAATCACAGAACATACCAGCAATGTATGTTTCTT
Organism: Stratiolaelaps scimitus; assembly: GCA_019614645.1. Classification (NCBI taxonomy): domain Eukaryota; kingdom Metazoa; phylum Arthropoda; class Arachnida; order Mesostigmata; family Laelapidae; genus Stratiolaelaps; species Stratiolaelaps scimitus. Next base: position 73,864 of record JABWDB010000104.1, on the reverse strand, counting down.
TCCGTTAGCTTTTGCAGTTTGAATGTTCTAACTAAATTCAATGACGCAGAGGAGGATGCTGTTTGATACGCTGATCTTAGCTCACTAGTTCGTCAGCGTCAACTCCTGTGCCTGATATACAGTGCCGTATTTAGGCGCAAGCCCCATTTGTAGTACATTGACCACAGACCCAATTTCTTGGTAGTATCTGGTGATCCACCCCGGTATCGAGACTACCATGACAAGTTTCATATCATCAGTCATCATTTTGGTTGTCCTACATTTCTTATAGAATCGATACATATGATATCCGATGCAATCGTACAACGTAGTTGACGAAAACCAAGTACGTCGAACGCCTATAAACATCTATTGCAAGGCGGCAGGTCGAAAAAAATTCGTTAACACGAAAAGCATGCATCCACAACAACGACCGAGTATGCTCACCGCCATTGGTGCGTATAGGCGTCGTGCACAGGAGACAATTCCGTTGACAGTTTGGACCAGGTGTTCAAACTTACTGTGTCAAATGTCGAATGAAGCCAAACTCAATAACAACGCGTGCTGTGTTGTATATGGGGGAATGTGCTCTCAGCACGCAGAGAGGGACCTGTACGCAAATGCACGTATTGTGCATGTAGCAACGTGCACACAACACAGAGACAGCAGAGGGTAGTACCTTAGGAGGATAGATGGCGTCACCGACCCGACTCGTCAGTGATAGTAGAAGTACTATTTTTTTTCGAGCTGACCCTCAGCTGTTTCCCTATCTGACCTAGGCCTCAGCTCTGAACCTTTTAGGTATTACTCTGAGGACCTGTCGGGGCCACCTTTGCGTATTCTCTTCCTTACTCGTACCTGGCAAGAATCTCCAGGAAGATAAAGGCTACACAAGTGCATCCAATTAACGTAATAATAATAATAATAATAATAAAACTCCCTTGTATTATCCTCGATGTGGAGATCAGACTATCAGTAAGAACCTGCTGCTGGCCAATCGCTCTGTTAACTTGGGTCACGCATAACGTGAACGTTACAATAGAACGGAACCGTCCTCACATCACGGTAACTAATACCGTACAACACCTAGTATATACAACTAAGCGATCCAGAATCAAGCTTCGTTAAGGGGAACCTGATAATGGACTCCATTAGATACTAAATAAGCATCAGTTGTTTATATCTAATTAGCAAATCTCGTTACTGTTGTCTAGACGTGCCGATTCGATCGAATATTTTTTTATGAATATATTAATTAGAAGCACACAGTTGGTATGTTAGAATCTCGGGCACTGTTCAGTCGCCGAGAGTGCTCTAGGTTATTTATAGGAAACCCCTATCAGCTTCGAGCTAACTTATATTGTGAGTGACGTATTTCTAAATGGATAAACGTATCTTTTGCCAAGCTACTGGGATATTCCGCGTTGCATCCCTATCTAAGCTTTGCTTAGTAGACAGCGGTGCTATTTACTCGCGTGGTAACGTAGATGCACCCATTACATTCGCCTGTGAAACTCCACATCGGATCCCTTATACCATATATATATATATATATATATATATATTCGATGTTGTGTATAGGGTTCGCAGTCTGGGGAACTCAAACATGGCATGCTACGCATCATAGCCCGGGTAGTCTCGGGCTCGAGCACCCGTTAGACTTACAAAAGCCGTGCGGAGAGTAAATGTTTTGTGTGTCGTAGAAGTTCCGTTGGGAAACTTCGTCATTGACCTACGAGACTGCGACGGCGAGCGTTATTGACGCACTTGGTATACACGTAGTGTATAGGTAGATACGCGAGCACGTAGAATCTCTTATGAGCTCATCATGAAAGCTTATAGGCGTATGACGTTATCGGTTTGGACCGAGGAGTAACGATGCGATTTCATTTGACATCAGGAAGCAGCAGCGGAAAGGAATATTCCTGTTTTTGGCGCAGTCGAAGCTACGCTCGAGAATGGTTGTGATATTGACGATGATCTCGAGGGTAGGTACTCAAGCAGACTTAACTATTGCACAGTACAGCGAAAATCACTTGGGTCAAGGCATTTCAAGACATGTCTTACAGAAGTATAGGCCAGAACAGCAATTAGAGCAAGGTGCAGTGGTTTGGCTATGTTTCACCGTGACCCCCATCCGCAATGTCGCAGATTTCCACAAAGCCAAAAATGTACCACCTAACAATGCCGAGTTAATCTGCCAACTACGAAGCAGGCTGTTCATTTTTCTTCACTGAACTATACCAAGTTGTGTCTTCATTGGCCCTAATATTCATTAATTCCTTTAAAGATAACCTGTGCCCAAACGTCCGACACAATAGGCCTCCAGCGACAATCCTCACGCGACAGACTAATTAATCTGTTAACGTCAGCTCGAGTGAGTTCGTAATGCACGGCGCCATGCGAGGTTCGGCCCTCGATTCCGTTCGCTCCCATATACCCCACAGCTGCGTCTATAATATTGCGTACATTCACGAGCCGCGCAACCAACCTGTTCGGTGTCCTTAATACTTCATGATTCTCTTAAATCCAAATGCAGACAGATATTATAGCTTACTTGTTGTGCCCCTCGCTAAAGTGTACTGAGTTATATTGGCGGTAGCATCGACCACTTATCGAGCCCATATGCTGAGATGTTTGATAATCTCTAGTGGATCCCTTTGCTGGCTGATCCGTACGCCAGACACCAGCTGGTCTAATATATAAACAGGTTAGCTCGAACCATCGTTTCATTTACGTTGAAAAAAATCTCCTGTAAGGATGTCTCTCTGAGCTAGAAAAGCCGTACCGAACATACATTCGCGAAGTGCTGATCTAAGTGGCTGTTGTCTGATCTCGTTGGAAAGGGGCATGGACAAGCTCAGATTAGTTCCTCGCGTAGTGAGCAGGGGTCCCCCCAGTGATGCTTTTGGAACAAGTGCTACTTTTGGAAGCAACGCCACCGGCGAGGCGCGGTTGTCGTTGCCGGCTCATGGCAGTGACGCAGTTAACCAGGCAGAAGAAGCCACACCGCTGTATCTAGCTAGCTTGCTGTTGCGCTCAGAAGTCAGCTACGGAGGGGTAGCAGGACCCAGCCGGTGACGAGGGTTGGTCCTTTAGCCATGGGAACAGCAATTGGGGAGACGGGTTTCTCCTTCGCTCCTTGACGTCATCGATATCTCCGCGTTTCCCTTTCCACCGTGCGCCGGCTCCCTGCCTCGCCGCCTTAACAACCTTCTGTCAGCACAGACCAGCATGAAAGTCGTCTTCTTGTGCCAATGGCGGCGGCGGCGGCGGCAGCAGCAGCACCAACGACAACAACACCTCCACCACCACCACTACCACCAGAAGGGTTGACCGACAGATTCTGCCTGTTTCTGTGCAGGGTGGCCGTCAAATATTCACAAGCGCCCATACAAAACCCAAAGCCGCACTTACAGGGAGAGATAGAGAACGAAAACAGACAGAAGGAAAATAGAAGGTGAAGCAAGATAAGACGAGAAAACTCGAGGGAGGAAGGCAGAAATAATGTCACAACTTGTATCCTCAAAATGCACACAGCGAACACCGCGTATGACTGCCCGACTACGTGATACCTAGATAATAAGTACACTTTCGTTCGCGGTGTCGGCGGCTGACATAACGGATTAGTCAATGCGTGCTTATGGTGTTAAGTACAGCAGAGGTTACTATGCTGTAAACTGGATTTGAGCTTGCGGTTGAAGCGATGAGCAGTGAATACAAAATGAAGAACTCGTCCGGAACAGCTGTCAGCGGTAATAACATACGGTTGCAAATGTAGGCCGTTGAGATCAGAACGAGCGAAACCATCGGGCTCAGTATTTCGCAGGTTGTCCTATTTCGATATGCGAGAACCTTGCATATTATTATACATCTTCATGCGCCACCGCAATGTATACCCTGGTGACGTTCGTGATTAATATATGTGACCCTTGACGATGTCAAACTGGCACCGAACATTTTTTCATTGATATAAGTGGTAGATATCGATGAGGCGACGATGCATGCCACTATATATATATATATATATAATATGAGCCGGTCGAATTTACGAACTTCCAAATATTGTCCAGGGTCCTGCTGTCCACCTGGAGGTGAGCTGGTCGAGGTGATTGATGGTGGTTCTCACTCGAGTTGCTCTAACCCACCGGAGTTCGAGTCTCGTCTTGTGTCGTCCAGCATAAGTTCTACCGGGTGAAGAACTCGACATCTGGAACATGATTCCCAATTCATCGGCATCGAAGCTGTGTGACTATGATACGTGTCCGAGGACATCGATCAGTCGCTTGATCGTCTGGTCTCTTCTGAATTTAAACTGTACTTTCGAGCCTTATCACGACAAAACCATGACCTCCACCCCCCCTCGCCGGTGTCGATCATCGAAATCTATTTCATCGACGATCAATGAGCACTCTCTTGTAGTACTTCATCTCGCAAAGACAAATAATAACCATTTTGCAGATTTTACTGCCGTTAACAAATACTATTCCACTATCTCGCCTAACACAAGTAATCAACGCACTGATACAGCTACTATAATATATAGGTCTCTCCTTCTTTTTCTATTTATTTACTGACTCTCGAGGTGTCTGTACTTGGGCAGTTCGGAACTACCTTCGTATCACTTCAAATCATACCATAGGTGTCCTGCGGGATTCGACTTGGAGACCCTCGAAGGTTCCAAATCCTTGGCGATACCCTCCACGTAGTCACAAACGAAACTATAGTGACAGGGGGTCAGCCTCATTCCTATATTCTACGTTTTGATTCGTCACGAGAATGTCGTTTTGAAGGCAAAAGATTGGCCCCAACTAGAATATTCTCCTTGTTTTCAAGAAACGACGTCCTTCGTGTACATTGTGCCCTGATTTGTGTATTCGCGACTTTTAGAAGTTGTCGTTGTGTGCAGTATAGGATCGTAGCTCTCACCGCGCATCTCGCTCTCTCTTGTTTACTGACCCAAATTGTGAACTGACCATTCAAACACAAGCGTCCACAAAGGAAATATACAGGGATATATATATATATATATATATATATATATATATAACAATTTAAGGGGCCAACACAAGGGGGAGGTCTTAAAGCGTTTTATTCTCTGATTAGTACATTACTCTTAGCCTTGGTCCATTTCGTTCCATTGGCCTAAAAAAACGCTGCGGAAATTTAGCGTTCATGCATAGAGCAGATCTCCGCCTCAATTCCCTGTTTGTTTACCTTCTTCCACCGCTCCATTTTGCGTCCTACTTGCACGCGCGTTGCGTGATGACCATAATAAGAGCTGCAGGAGGAAAAGACGCCGCGTTTTCAGTGACAAAGAGACAGAGGCATTCGGTTGGCAGCGGCCACGAAGAGATGCATAGGTCTTGTACGATGCAAATGGAAGGAAGTGCCCGGTCATTCAGGTATGTATTATAATTCCCGTGTCGCCGACCGACCACCACTAGGTTGCGTGCATCTAGAGCTCACCCCTTAGCCCCAAACGGGTAGCGTAGCACAATGCGAGCTGCGGACACTCGCAGATCCTCCTCCGTTTGAATGGGCAAAGAAATTGAGAACAGTGGATGAAAGAAGCCGGACGAGGTCTTCTAGAGTAACGTTCCTCCTCGTCTTCTCTGTCGTTCAGTAAGAACGAAATCATGCAAAGGGGCTTCGCGAGAGGTATGAACGAATGTCCACATAGCGGCATATGGCCAAGGAATGTATCTACGCGGCCCCGGGGCAACCCGTTGCTAGACGTAAGCCTAGAGACCCCTCTAACTGCCAGCGAGAGCCAAAAATATCATCGGAAATAAACTCGTCCAAAGTATCCTTTGGGGTGGGCATGCTTTTCGTCATCGTGTGAGGATAACATATAGTATGAAGGGGAATTTAGCTTATTGAATCTCTTCGTGTAATCCTGTTCAGCGAGCAGTTAGCATAGGGGGAGACCGGACTGATTCGTAATTAGAATTATAGATTGCCCGGGAGTACGGACGAATAATAAATATAATAGTCATAATAATGGAAATTAGTTCATATGTTTATGTAGTGTGGGGATCAACAGCGAAATGATATGATTCACAAACAAAAGAAACTTACGGGGTATAAACCTAGCTCGGGCAGATCCCATCGTTCAACAAAGAAAACACATAGTCCGAGTACAGAGTCTCCCTTCGAAGAGGCCACTATCGCTCCACCGTTTTCTTGCGGCTACTTTCGGCTAGACTGCAGTAAGCGACAACAAGATCCGAGTCCGGGAGCCGCCTCCACATATCATCCTAGCATTCCTCTGCTATCGCACAAAACCCCAAGGCTTCCGACTGCTCACTCGACCGCCCGGGCCGGACGGGGTCCGCCGTCGCCGTTTCAACGAGTTTATAGCCTCGAGGTAGGACGCCGAGCTGAGGCCACATTGGACGATGGGCGTAGGCAATGAGGAGAACTGGAGAGGTTTGATAACATCAACGCAATATCGAATATAAGAAAGGTCGTTGGTGCAGGAGGTCCGGAGACCCCCTTTCGCGGAAGGGCGACGAGAATGCGTAGCTGGCACACGGGATACTCGGTGGACGAACCAGTTCGCCAACGGGGTTAACTTAGCCGACAGAAAGGCATTCACCACATGAAGCCCATAGGTCAGCTATTGCAGCTGGCCAGCTAGATCCTTCCTATACTACGCTTGTACTGGGTTGGACATTTAGTGGCTGCTGCACTTATAATGAACACTGTCGGGTACAACACGTTCGGGTTGATCTGGTCGTAGGTGTGTGTGGATTTTTTCTATCGGCCGCTGAGAACATCTACAGTTGGAAAAATGGGTAGACGCGGCACTGTGTCCGAGTGTGAAACAGATGAGTCAGAAGTGAGTTTATACAGAGATGAAGCAAACAGCACGATTGTCACGGTAAATTTGACCCATGCGATTTTGTACCAGTGGTGGCTTGTGCGCCTAGAAATCTTGCGGAAACCTCCCTCCGATGGGGTGCACGCTACTGCTGTTCGAAAAAAAGCCCAATCTGCAGATAGCTAGATGCGCGGGCTATATGTGTTAGCAAGTGAAAACGTATGAATGGCTACTGGGTATCTCGATTGGTTGCGTGTAGACTCATTTCTCTCTGCGAATTCAGCACTTTATATAATTCAAATAGCTGGAAGCCGTTATATGGCGTACACAGGAGGAGCGAAGTCTTAAAATAACTCACTAGTATCACATGGCCGTATGTAACAACCTGTCTGTATCGTGTAGTGCGCTGAGGTGCTGGCCAGATACTGTACAGCAGCGGCCTTGAATATGAAGTAATCCTAGGGAAAGTTCTAGTAGAGCATTGGAAGTCACGTTGAAAAACACGTCAGATTAGCGGCATGTTGTCGAAATCGAATTTTATACATCAATACTCCCAGGGGCGATAATGTATGTATAAAATACATAAAATTGTGCATATCGGAACGTCGTACTCTGAAAACAAATCGTCGTCTGCTGGGTTGTGTAGCAATCTGTGTAGTGCCCACGTTCTCGGCTGAAAATAGATCTAGTAGATTATTTCGAGAGTATGATCTATGTGAGCGGAGTTCCAATCAAGTCATTCATTGGACGTGAGTTTCCTTTGAGTGTTCTCCAAAATTTGAATCCATTCACTCATGTCTAATAAATTCCATATATATATATACGCACCCCGAATACTCAATACAAGCCTGCGCAAAGGGTTGCTGATGTTGGCTTTTGTTGCTGAACAAACTCTTCACTCTGACCAATAATCAATTTCCACCCTCCGGACATCAGCACATCTCACCACTACGTTACACACACACAGAGAGACACATATGGCGCTATACATGTCAGGGGGATGTTAGCATTCATCAGGCGATAAATCCACCATGGACCACCCTCCCCCCCTTCTGTTACAGCTGTGAAAGGCCGAGAAGGCAACACCGTGGACATGCCGTGACGAATACAGGACAAGGGCCTTTCCATTCTACCTTCTTGGGGATGCGATGCTTCGCGTCAGAACCGGATTAAGCTATTCCATTTGGCCAAGCCGCGTACGTATACGCGTTCGTAAGTATTCTATACACATGTCGACCCTACTGAATCCACTTTATTATGGGGAACACATGCTCTGTTACTAAGCTGAACATGTTCTCCTCCTGAATAGCAGACATCTAGAGAGGATTAGGCAACGAACGTCTATATGGCTACATATCAGAATCGATGTGATGTCGTTACCGCCCGACATCAATACGGTCAATATTGTACGAAGCCGGAAAATCTCCTGAAGGGTGACTCATTCAGTTACTATAAATATTTCTGTTATATAGCCACTATCGTACGGCGCAACGGTCTCAAATCGTATATTTAAGTTTGGTTGAAAAATAGGTCGAAGATCAGTATTACCATATGACACTACGTCGTGAGGGACACTATCATCTGTTATCTTATCTTAATAAAGCTTATCTTATCTTATCTCTGAAAATAGCCAGTTGCTACGCGAACATCTTATCTTCTTATCTAACAAGCATTATTTGAACCATATCTGTATTGCTTTTCAAAAAATATATTATGAAAAACCTGTGACCTTTCCTGAGGTGCGTGTTATGCTGTCCTTGCGCACAATCGGCAATAGGTTATTTCGTTTAGGGACAATCTTCTATAAAATAGTCATTGTGGTTTGGCTTAAATATTTTGAAAAGTTATAAAAATATGGGCTTCAACAACTTAACCTGCTAGCAAAAGGGGCCAGGATTAGGTAAAAATAGCCTACAATCGACAGCGTCGATTTCATTTCACAAAGGATTCCACTCATTGGTTCCCTTCACCGCGGCCTTTAGCGCATAAATAGCTATATTAAGTATAATACAACAACAACAGCGTTGACAGCCAGACGTGGACGATGAGATATGAGATCTTTGGAATAGCTTCTCGACTAATGAGCAATGAGCTAAATTAGAACTCGCCGAGTCACGCAAGCTCATCGCGTGTCGCGGCTACCCGGTGATTTCATATTGACCAGTCCTGAATAGATAATCTTGACGACATTTCGCAAAAACGCCAAAATGAGATATCGTGCCTGGCTACCAGATGATCGATGGGCATGGCTGCAGGTTTCGTCTCGCTAAGATATCGACCCTTGGCAGCTTGGTGGACAACCACTATCGATTGATCGAGAGAGAGAGGAAAAAACGTCCCTTTGTTTCGTAGCCGCTAAATTCAAGCTTTCGAAAATTGTGAACAGCCGCGCTCCGCCGAGCTTCGATAGGGGTACAACGCTCCAAATTATGGATTTACTGCTGAGATTGCGGAATCTGCAAACAACAATGTTATTCTGCACATTTACGTTGAATATTGTATGCTCATTTTTCCATTTGGTGGGTGTTTCTATACCCCGCCAGATTGGCGGAGTGGTGACATGAGCCGAAATAACAGATCCTCAATTCGTAAACGACCCCCCCCGCTCCCCGACAAAAGAAACCTACAAAAAACTGTTTTTTCGAGCTGACCCTCAGCTGTTCCCCTATCTGACAGGCCTCAGCTCTTAACTTTTAGGTATTACTAGGAGGACCTGTCGGGGCCACCTTTGCTTATTCTCTGCCTTACTCGTACCTGACAAGAATCCTCAGATAAAGAAAGAAAGAAATCTACAAGAGTCGAACAAAAGCGTCCCTAGCGCTCTACGGAAGTCAAACGCTTACCGGTGTTGGCTTATGCTGTTGAACTACTGGTTTAGTGACTGGCGGACGTGGTTGCTGCCCGGAAAGAACAGTGCGACCGCCCTGTGTTGGAGAAGTATTCATCGAGGGGGGACTCTTGCTTCCGGTCGGCGATGGTGACGTCTTCAGGATAGGTCCCGAACCTGGAATCACGATGTACACGTGATTTACTTATGCGGATGTGTGTGCTCTGCAGACCTATCAGCATACATATGAATGCTATTGTACTGTTACGCAAAATAATCACTTATTTCATTAGCAGGATAGCTTGATTTGATGTTAAAAGAGCAGGTGTTTATGCTGCATAGCTTCGAAGGTGTTTATGCTGCATAGCTTCGAAGGTGTTTATGCTGCATAGCGTTCACAGTAGTAGTTCTCTCTCGCCGCTACATGACAGATTAGCCACGAGACGGATTATTCTTGTATAGTATGTACTCTTGGTAGTTTCTCGAAGAGTGGCTCCACAAGCAAACGTGGTCGTCAATGTATTTTCGATAAACTGAGGCGCTCCAACCGTTTACCATTAGTTGGTTGCCACTATGGACATCCGTCTCTCTACCCTCAACGAAAAAGTCAACTCTCGAGATTGATGAGAGACAATTTCAAAAGCTGGGCTGTCTCAATCAACAGGTGAACACAAGCTCGGGTCCATTAATGTTCTCTTTTTGGGCGCGCAATCATGTCCAAAGCTGGAGAAATATAATACATATATATTCGTAAAACATTGTCCCCGTCATACAGCTGAAAGCCAACTACGCGACCAATGATTCTATCTAATGTGTAAAACTATAAGTTAATTTGTTAAAGTTCAGTGAATACTAGAGTTGAAGTCTCCACCTAATATGCGACCCTCAATGACGGCGCGTACTGTGACCACCTCGATAAAAATTTTCTCTTGTCGTCATATTGGTACACTTTAAACTGTCGATTTCTGGACCACTCGTCCATGAGAAGATGATCGTAAATAACGATATTTTACAATTTCGTAGCGTATAAAGCGCTGGCATCACCCTAGATTCACGGTGGGTTTCATTAACGTGCAGATGTACCTGATGGTTTCACCAAATATCGGAGCGAGTACTCTTTCAGTCCCTCAACCTGTGTATATATATATATATTTTTTTTTGTTCATAACTAGAACGAGGTTCTCAGAATGGAGTACGGGCACAAGATGCTGAGGGTTCTCGATTGAAAGAGACTGCTGCGATCAGAGTCATTGGACTACAATATCCTCTTACGTTCTGAGGCGTCCTCCTGATGCGAGGAACGGTGTCAAATGTTTACTTGAATAGTAGAAGGACAAAGCTAAGGCGGGTCAATATTTGAATATTACTCAGCGGCCCAAAAAAAAGAGAGATCAGAGGGAGCAATGTCGGCCTTCTTATCGCCAAAGATTTCGTCATCCCATTTTCCGTTGGTTGTACCGCGGCTATGTATACCACACCATTGCGCATTTATCTTGCGTCGAGTTAACGGACAAGATAAATCCAGGGGAAATGTATCGGTGTCAATTGTCTGAATGCCCTTTGCGGTTCAGACATGCAGATATTAACTGCATAGCCAGACAGGAACGATGGTGACAAACACCCACCGCCGTGTGAGCGCAACGCCTTGATCCGAACGTAATTGACGGCAGTCCAGAACATTGACGTCACAAACGTTGACACCAATCGTGGGATTAAGTTTAGCTTCGAGTTGTGCATGGAGTTCCTGCCCATTGCAAGGAGTCAATAGACAGTGGGATTCGGCTGAAGTTGAAAGGCAATGCCTTGTATTTAATATGAGAGACGACTCACAGGGACAATGCTTCACATTGTACCCAACTGTCCTTCCTCTTTACTTCGAATAACAAGACGAGATCCGCATTTAAGTATGAGAATACATTTCTATACTAACAGGGCGGTGGGAACATCTGCGAATGTCACCTACATCTTGTAGGTGTAGGTGTGCTCGTGAGAAGATTTCCAGCGCCACTTATGATTGTTTATAAGTGCGCTTACTTATAATTCGAATAAAGAGGAACGGAAAACATACATGTTCGCCCATTGATACTTCATAGTGGTGACTTTCTTAAGTCGAAATAAACATCTAATAGTCGGGCGATAATAGAAGCGTATAAACAATAACATTACGAACAATTGGCGTTATCTCGAGGCTCCTTTGCAGGACATGTAGGAGAACGCATCTCGTGGAACCTACTTCATAGAATACATAAACGAAGCTGTGGGCTAAATTATTCTTTGCTGTATATGGGAGCCTAGATAATTTGTACTGTCTGATGGTAAGCTATGATTTGTCGAGCCCTGTGGCGTGATGCATTTTCGTGTCCGCCTTGCAATCGGAGGAGAGACACGTAGGTGCACGGGTTCGATCCCAACTGTTGCACATTGGCATTTAGGGGTCCGCATTACGAAGCAATGGCAAAAGCAGTTGTACCGTGGACGTTAAATGTTAGCTGAGAGTCAGCCGAAAACCTTTGGCCCTATGACTTGTTCCATAGTAAACACACCTTGCCACAAAGGTTGAGAAACACGAAATAATGCAAGCCTTTACCTTTACCTTCTACGCATTGAGACGAACTCAGCAAGCATTTCAATCTGCTTCAATGCAACTTTGGGGTCGGTTTTTTGTTACTGTACATTCACGCTTTTGTGTGTTGAGTAAATCTCTGGCTGAGTGAGTTCACGTAGTGAATCTGACCGCTTACCTCCGCCTGTTGGGCTACGCACAGCCGGCGTCTTCCTGAACATGAGTCCGCCGGGTCCGGTAAGCTTGCCGTCTTTGTATCCGGGACCTTTCTTCAGCGAGTGCTGCAGATGATATGACCCTGGCGACTGTAATGCCGCTTGGGCCTTCTTCCGATAGCAGACATACGTTGCAGCCGCAACAACAACCGCGAACAGGGCAGTACCAATGCAAGCGCCGACGATCAGTGGACCCGCCCCTAGAAACGTCAAGAAGAGACAAGGCAAATGATTTGTCGGTTATGCAGATTCTACTCCATTTGTAAATCTCGCAAATTATGCCTCGTCATATCGTGCCCGTATGACGATAACAGCTGTGGTAGTATATATCTGCCGCTGCTGTTGCCGACATGCTCATTAGGCCGGCAGCTGCGACTTGTTTCGTCAGAGTGGCGCGGCGATCGTATGGAACATTTTCGCATAGGTAAACCAAGAAGGGGACCAATATCAATCAAGCATTGTCGATAGACAATGAATATACATATGTATGTCAATGGGAGCCCCAGAGGCGGGAACAAATTTATAACATATATATATATATATATATATATATATATATATTGAGTGATGATAAGACTTAACGATGTTTTTGGCCCAGCTTCGAAATATATCGAGTGTTAATCCTTTCATGATTATCTTGTCTCGGTCGTTCTCAAATGTAATGCTGAGCAATTATTTACATTGTTGCCAATGATGTCTTTGTGTGGGAAAGTTACTGTGAGAAACACCGAATGCCACTTAGACGTGTCGGAGTTACACCGTATAATCGATCCGGAGTATGTTCGTGATCAATGTATTTGCTTAGGAATATAATAGCCACTTGCTACTGACTTCCTCGTTTACATATAAGCTTATGCAAATATCTCTATGAGCTCAAATTTATGTTCGAATCATTTTTACCATGCACCTCACCGTCGACTGCAATCCCGATACGTTCATTTTTAATAACAATAGTTATTTTTGGCTTTCAGAAGCACTGACACAGTATCGGAGCATAGCGTTTTTTTCTTTTGTCAGATATGTCGCCTCAGAGGTCGGGGTAACGTTGGCATCAATTCGACTTCGTCCTGTATCTCATCTCTCACCTGTCGTCCTCTTGTAACGAACCCAACAGAGCACAAGTTGATTCTCCGAACGAGAGACACCACAAGTCGTGATTCGGTGGCTGTGGACGTACGAGCGACGAGTACAAGCGACGGTAGGAAGTCTGTTCCACAGAAGTATTGTATGCAGTTGCGACTGTTGTTAGTGCAAGGGCTCGTTGCTGCTGTTTCGTGCTGATTAGGTCCGGTGTTAGGTGTGACCTCTTGGCTGTGCAGCGCCAATTGAGCTCGGAGGTTTCGTTGCCTCCATGGGGGAATTATTTACTGCACATTTCCAAGCCGAACAGCACACTTGGATGGGTATATGAGTTTGTGTGTATAGGTGTGCTTCTGCTTCAGGAACGACAACGAAGTGGACACCCGGAGGAAGCGGTCATTCGCACAACTCTATGTATAATACATATATAATTGTTTATTTAATTTTGTATAAATGCGACCTATATGGCGTGTATATAACGCGACCTAGACCTACCTAATTTAGCATGAACGCGACCTATATGACCCAGCAATGCCTGCGTGACCACTCTGTTGCTTAGCCAACATTCAAACAAGTTTAGTAATGCATAGTTCTGCCGAGTATGCTACTGTGTAGATGTGATGTCCGACCTCATAACTTGTACCATATATGTATATATATATATATATATATATATAAATCACTTCACTCAGGTCAAGCCTCGCGATGCATCATAGACTTGCACGCATTGTGTGAGAAGTTGCGAAATATATATATATTAGTCTACGAGGATGCGTATAAAGTAACGACGTTGAGCATAATCCTCAGCGTAGAAAAATAATTCCATCATGTTTTATAGTTTATCTTACTTACGTATTAAAGAACAAAGGTAGGCTGGTAGTGGCGAGGACAATCACCGAACTCCTCCAATATTTAACACAACCGCTATTACCCACCAGTACGCTAACCAATTACGACCATTTCTATCTGTGCAATGCAGTGAAATCGTATAAAACGGCAAAAGTACAGGATGACACAGATGAAGTGGCAATACGGCGTGGTGTTTAGTACAACGAAATGTCTACTAGAGCAAGTTTCATGTGGGTTCACTGACGTATTGGATTTGGTCGTTTCGAACAGGTTCCGAGAACCCTGCTATTCTCAAGTCACTCAACGAGACGATGTCATGCTAGTGATTGTATCGTCCTCTGGCCAGCCTCTGCCTCAATCAGAAGTATCGCTAGGCCGGGGTAGTTTTCGATGATTAAATCTCTTTGGAAGATTGCGATTCACAATCTACCGTGTGATCGGTATGGACATAGATACGCTTCGTGTATAATTTAGCAACCTAACTAAGCGGGCTGTTTTTCGTCCATTCGGACATTTTGCGTTCCTTCGTTTGAAACGTTTTTCGGATAGTGAAAAGCATGTTAGGTGTGACTATTAGGTGGATACATTCGTGAGATTCTGCCACAAAATGTCTCTCCCCAAACTAAAAGGGTCTTCTTGTATACCGTCAGCGCGGTGGCTTGGACGGCTAAGTCTCTGGTTATCGGAAGCCAGAGACCGCAGGTTCGAGCCCCGTTGCGTGACATATAAGAGAGCTTAAGCATTGTAAAATTGCAGCTCCTTTAATAAACCAATAAAACCTTTACCTTTCGAAAAGGCCTGTATAACGACACAGGCTCTGTTTAGCCATTTGATGTCTAGATGACGGTCGGAACGACCTAGACCGTCTGGAGATAATTTCGTGAAGCGACATATGGTGGATTCGTTGGTAGAGGTTCAATCCATTAGCTTGTCGATTGTGCTGTGACAAATCTGGTGGAAAAGCATCCATTGCGAGAACATCAAGTTGTATCGATTGCATTTTTATTTTAACATCCGTTGACTTCAACCACATACTGACCACTTGGCTAACTATTGTCAAAGGTGTACGTCATATAGCAATTCTGTGAAATCAGCGCCAGTCATTTTATCTAAATCACTGGTCCCTGTACCGAGATGGCTCCCACCGTCGTTGTCTCAAGGAAAGTGGTGCTCGGCGGACCCCACCAGGTCTCAGGCCGGAGATGTTCCGTCGGTAAGGAGTGTAAGCCCTGGGGTTCCCGCCGGGAACGTTGCCCGGGCACACCCCAGTGCTTGGGTGCACAGCGGGGAGCCGCCGCCACACCGCCGTGCGTCAGGTCCATTTTCCACCGGCCCACTCCGGGGTCTCGAGTCCCTAAGGCAGCCGCTATGGCTTGGGCTGTAAAAAGCCGAAGGCCGCAGGTTCGAACCCTACGAACTGACCTTTTCCGCGAGAGAGCCCGGAAGATCCACCAGCCTTTATGACCCCATAAAAGTGGTAACGTTTACGAATTAATGTGGCGAATCAGATAGCGCGATTGACACTATTCGGGACCAATCGGCGAATGGTTCTATGAAGAGGCTTTTTTCTCATTTGCGAAAAGACAGAGTACTGTTTTCTTCAAATACATACCCATCATTGTAAAGATAGGCAACTAAAGTGACATCTGGGTCCCCTTTAAGAGAGACTTCAATACATTCATCAAATATGATATTCCACGATGTGTATGTGTGTGCCACCCTCTCTAATTATAACCATCATACATGCTTATTCATTCCATCGCGGCGTAGAATTTGACTAATTTCACATTTGATTTCAAGTTTACGTGCCTCGAACCCCGGGCGACGTTAGAGCGTACTTTTTGTTAGAGGCGTTCTCATACCGGGCCGTCAGATAGCACTGAATCGCGCCTCATTCCGAAACACTCCTCACCTCGTTCGCGCACCATGAGTATGAGCGTTACGCCGCCACGCATCGAATTCTAGCCATTTCAAGTTTATGTGAGCTACCTTTGTTAAGGGTATCAGCATACTTGAGACAAGCTCGAAGTGGATTATCGTACTGAAGGAATTGGGTGGTCTCTTGCAAGGAAACTTCGCCGCATAGCAGAATGTACTAATTTCTCAATTAAGTCATGCGCGCAAGCAACTCCGACAGCAGTTCGCATCGTAGTGCGAATTACTAAGGGGTACATCAAACGTGTTCACGTGTAATCGAGTAACTCTGAACCAGTACGGCAAAATTAATTGCTCATATACTTGCCTGGGTAACCTATTGAACGAAGTGCATACGTTCTGCACTGTATGCTAGGTGAGCCCATGTGTAATGATGGACGGTCACATCGATTAGCGATATCATTACCATACATATATGAACAAGGTGCTACAGAAAATATATAGGTGACTTCATACTTCTCGCTTATATAGGTATAATACAATTGTGTGAATACAACAACCAGGCAGACTGGAACCACCCCCCGTATGCGCTGAGTCTAACGTGTGTGCACGCTTCCAACAATACCGGACCGACCCAACAGGAGCGAGGAACTCGCGTGGAGTAGACGCCGTCAAAAAAGAGAGGGCGACCTTGGACACGCCAGGATGCATTCGATGACATAGTTAAGCGATCTCCACTAAACTGCCATTGAAGGCACGGCCCTCATTGGAGCAGCTTAACCCAAAGAGGTAAAGGGTTGGAAAACATTTTGAACCACAGAAATCCTACATCAATATTGCCATTCGCATAGCACATGCCGATTTACATAACTATGTTTTACTCAGGTTTAACTCGTTCGACTGAGCTCCTTAGCCCCCTTGAGACGATGTTAGCGTAATGAGTATCCTCCGTGCTATATTGAACCACTTAGCGTTCACGGTGTGTCATTGCAATTCATAGTTCGATGAAGCGAACGCCCCCGTACTTAGTGGGCGCCATCGATGTTAGAATGCCTTTAGTCACCTGGTGGCGAGTGACAACAAAATTAGCTGCTTTCTCATACCGGCAACGGGGCAGAAATCGGTGACGGATCTCCCACTTGCTATGTTCTCGATGTTTCTCGCTGTTATAGTGCATTTCCTCCAAGATTCCTTAGAAATTTGCTCGGCAGACTCACAGCCAACATCCAAGATCTCTTGTCTCCTTGCCACTATATCTCAGACTTTCAGTCTCAGCAGCTGTTGTAGATCTGTCGTTTCGAGTAAAATCGTGCTTGCCAGCGACGTTTCGTAAGGCTGCCGACCCGCTTCGAGTTAAGCTCGCTGCTAAAGCTGAACGTTGTGCCACACTCTGGCTTGTTACATTATTATACATAGATTTATGGTGTATTTTCACCCTGAGACATAGGTTTCATATGGATCGAACATGATTGCTTGCTTATTCTTCGCGCGCTGAACGATTTCGTATTTCGAAAAAATCCTGAGATATCCATAACCGGTAAAAATATGTGTCCTGAGCGCAAGTTGTACGGCTTGCACAGTACTTGGCTGCAGTGCACCTCACCTGCTGTTAGTCGAGCTTGGGTAATTCCAACTTGTCTAGCATAATTGCAGATTTTGTGCAGGCAATGTCCATCGATCGTTATCACTCAAACCACACGATGTTCTTATTAAACAATTCTCACCCAGGTAGATAATGGTAGATTAAGAATCCACTAGAACGCCGAGCGTATTATACGCAGACAAAGACGCGGTAATATCGGTTACTGGAAATGGAGGTCACAGGGTCTTGCGAAGAAACCACCTTCTATCAAGGCCACCCACTGCTTCCATACGAGCAAGATAGCACGCGACGTACACTGCACACTCTCTTTGTCCATCAGCGACGAATCTGATTTGGACGTGTAAATGGCCCGCCTTGCTCATAATACAACAGAACGATCAGCTGTCCCATTCGTCTCCACAGTTGGGGCTGGCAGAAACTGTGACCAGGAGAAGAGATCCGTAACATTGCTTCATACTTGTCTGTCCTGTCAGTCATCATACACAGAGTAGCTGACGTTTTCCGGATCTCGGTCTTTCCACACCAACAGATCCGCTGAGTTAACCACATAGCAGTAGATCAGCACCATTGTGGCGTTCAACAAACCATCCGGCTGTCTCTAGTGCATGTCTGTGTATGGTGATGGATAAGTGGCCAGATGACGACATTCGTATATCGTGTTTGCTGTATATATATATATATATATATATATATATATATATATATATATACATATACAAAACTGCTATATGATTGAGGTGGTGCGCATTTGGTGTGTGCTATATCGCTCAATAATGCAACTCGGTAGTGGTTAATGTGTTGACTCGACAGCTCAGAAGGCGACACGATATTAATTGGATCGGAGTCAGTTGCATCCAGCAAATGAGTCGCACACATATTAACTGGTCTGTCAGATAGGGGAACAGCTGAGGATCAGCTCGAAAAACAGTACACATATTAACTGAAAGATAGATAATGCACTAATAATGGTTCACTTGTCGCGATAATTACCTACTGACGTTTAATCAAACCGGCATTATTGCTTTCGAGTACTTTTCATCGCCATCGGATTGCGAATTTAAAATATTCATTTTATTTCACAACGAACAGGATAGACAGCTTTTCACAATACAATGAACTAGTACAATACGAGTGGCACCATCGCTAAAACTGGAATTACTTCTACAAAGTGCCTGTATTGCTGTGGCAGTTAGGACTCCTTTCGGCGCAACTACACCGAACATCCTTCAAAGCAATACAACTAACAAGATCGCGCGACTGTTGTTTGTACCAAGTTTGTATCAGATGCGCATAACTAGTTGATATGTTTTGTACAATAGCTAGGTATCGTTTGTTGAATTGGGAATGTACCCTTACGATGAAAATGCTGCAACCCATATATATATATATATATACAGATGTATATAAGTCTTTCCCAGGGTTGATGTGGATAATGTACATGTGTTATAGATGAGGCACGTTGTTCAAAACATTCATTTGTATAGATAGATACATGGAGAATAATTTCAGGTACCGTGAGATGTGATCTCTGTACTGGGATTGATTTGGTCTCATTTAGTTTGGAGGACAAAGTGCATGGCTGAAATTCAGTCCAAACTGACCCTCTAGTAACACGCTGGCGTAATTCCAAGATAGAGTCACCACCAGTAGGGAGGATTTCTAGCATCTTGAATTTGTCGTGTTCGACCGGCTACCTGCTCTGGCTGGATGTTCAAGCTCATTTATTCGCATTAGACAGACGATTCTCCATGAGGGCAGGGAAATGGAGGTCTCCGAAGTGCAAGTCAATTACTTGATTATGCCCTACTACGACTTGCTGCCTCCAGACAAACACTAAATCGATTTGGGGGTGTGATCAGAGTGAGGATGAAATAAGGGGATATCAGATCATGGAGATAGAGATAATTGGAGATAGTTGGAGTCGCTTCCTAGTTGTGAGACATCGCCACTTATCCGATTGGTGGTAGAGTTCTGCAGGGCTGCAGTCAGGGCTGAGAAGGGGCAATTCGGGGGAGACGTGCGAATCTTCAGAGATCACTGGCCAACACCAAGAGCTGTGTCATCCACATCACACCGGCCACGGCCCTGAAGAACGTGGCGGTCCTACTCCGAAGTAGAACGAGCTGATCTTATACCCTTATGTGCATAGGGTTCATGCAGGACAAACTCGAGACCGTTGCCAGCAGGCAGATGGGAGATCGTCGAATCGATCTTCAACCCATGGGAAGGAGGACGAAGCACGAGCAGGCCCATAGGGGCAAGTACAGATTCCCTGTAACGTTGGCACGTGTAAAAGTCACGCTCCAGCTGCATGCAACGGTGTGCGACGGGTGCACTGGTCGCACCGAACACCGGGGGTTGAACGTGAGAACTACTGAAACGACTATTCGACTACACTAACGGAAAGTACGAGACCCTGTGTCCTTGCTACGGACAGCCATACGTACACGGACAGGAACATCCGGACGGGAAAGCGAAAGGGTTAACAGTAACCGGCCCCTAGATGGGGAATTCTGCCTGCGTACAGAAAACCATGGTTAGCAGATCGGAGCTGGCAGCAGCAACAGCGGCTGCAACACTGTTCTACCGTGAGGCTTGCTCACTACGAGAGAGAGACAGACGGAGAACGAGCGAGCCGTCAGCACAAAGAAGCTTTTAGGCGCGCGGGCGAGAGGACGAACTAACGAACAAGAGGTGAACCGGCATAACCTAGTCTAACATCAAGGGTGACGTCAAAGCATCACGAGTCAAGCTAAACAAGCTGTATATACATACACACATACGGGCATGTATGTATATGCATATAAACAGACACAGACACACATTGGGGTAATTTACCCAATGTAGGTTTTAAGCACACACACTCATTTATACTTTTACGAAGAAACAACTCATGATTACTTCCTATGGTTGTTGCTGGTGCAAAGGACACGTTGATTATGAATGAGACCAGCTACCTGTTGGTGACTAAGCAGTTCACTAGGGCGCTTAATAATGTGCCGCCCATGCTGAGGTAATCCTTCGCTGGCATTTAGACATATTAGCTGTATCGTACGGGTACTTAGTGATATGTTGGTTGCGTTCGAGTCTCTTTAATATTGATAAGACAAGAGCGACAATACCACGACAGGTATAACATTTCACAATATTTAATGCTGTCCATCATGTCAAAGAGGGAGTTGTTTGTTGTTCAAGGCTTCTGTCGGACGTTAAACCTCAACGCACAAGTCAGATTAGGGCTAGGTTAGGCTCCATTTGGCGAGGGCTCACTATTGGCAACTGTTCGCTCCAAACTGTATACATTCGGCAACATATCTTGCGGGTTTGTTTGCGGAATTATTTCGTAGAGTGATGAAAATATTGAACACGGTTACGCGGCGCACCTTCGATGTGTTTCGGCTTAGGAACCAGATTAGGGTGTCGACAGGTGTAGATAGCCTAGAACTGTACATGAGAAGTTAAGATGAAGCTGGGATTTTAAACAAATAGTTCCACCACCATTCTGTTAAAGAAACAATAGGTAGTATGCGTCACTGTAGTCCATTGAACAGACTGGAACAGCCACCTGCCGAGAGGGTAGTGACCCCCAACACTGCAACGGTTGGTGCGTGATGACTCTTCCTCTGAACCGCCGTAGCGAAAGAAAGCTGGATTCAATTAGCACCCTCGTGAGAGGTTCATCGAACTACGTTCGCCTAGCTTTGAAATCACATTTACTCTGACGTTCGAATTGTTTCCAACGTATTACGTCAGAAGCCAATGAGACAGTGGGAGACATGAATCTACATGCATTCAATCTTCTTTAAACTTGAACTTGATTGCATTGCTGAAAGATTTATAGAAATAGTAAAAATGGTTAAATGCACACAATCACCAGTGCCACGAGGCGAACCCGTAAACTTCGGCTTTCTCATCACAATGATAATTCCCGTTCCATTATAACGTCTCAAAAATGTCGGCCCACAATTAAGGAAAACTCCAAGGAATCCAAGGAAAATTTAACATGAATAGGTGAAGCTGGGGGAGGACAGCTGAAAGGAGGAGTTCTATGGCTTTGAAGGTTCAGGGACGAACGACTCGAGAGAATAGGATTCACTCAACGTATTTGGGAAAATCATCCCGCACAGCAAGGGGAATTAAAGCCAAGGGTATGTGCACTGCCGAAAGCGGTACCGTGGACGTTGGCTGAGCCTCATGCCCGGGAAACGTACTTTAGAATATTGTGGGTGGTTTACCCCCTCCGCCTCTGACGATGAAGGTAAGGTAAAGGTAAAGGTTTTATTGGTTTATTAAAGGAGCTGCAATTTTTTACAATGCTTAAGCTCTCTTATATGTCACGCGGCGGGGCTCGAACAACAAATTTATCAGAAATAGGACCCTGACGATTTCGAATCAACAGGTACTCAATTCAATTATGAGCTTGGCGATTATGAACTTGACGATGTGCTTTCGTTCTATTTGACTAGAACTTATGCCATACGACGAGTTCTCTTCGAAATTGTACCCCGAAGTCATATACTTGTATATTTCCGTTAATCGTCATCGCAGAACTGAACCAATGAACAAGGCCTTGTTGACATTGAGTTATGTCCAGAGACGCTTCTTCAGACAGCGTTGACCTTGACCTCCGCTTGTGCAAGTGTCCAGCCCCTGAACTATTAAGCGGGACGCTAGCTTCGAGTGTACGAATACATAGAAATTGGAAGTGAGTCTTTTTTCGATTGCAATACATGGCTGGATGTACATGGATGTCTGTATGTTTACATCGGACGGACCACGTGTACATAAGAGATTATTATAATTATTTACAAGTACGTGTTTTTTTTGTAAGTAGGGATTACTCATGTTGTTCTGCGATGACGATTAACGGAAATATACAAGTATATGACTTCGGGGTACAATTTCGAAGAGAACTCGTCGTATGGCATAAGTTCTAGTCAAATAGAACGAAAGCACATCGTCAAGTTCATAATCGCCAAGCTCATAATTGAATTGAGTACCTGTTGATTCGAAATCGTCAGGGTCCTATTTCTGATAAATTTTCATGGAGCCCAAGATTACACGTCTGTCGAAATCAGACTGCAAATCTATATATGGCTAAAAACAATCATTGCCTATTTTTGAAGACCCTATCGCGCAAGCGAATTATAATTCAATCCAGCGAGAAACGTATTGCACTTGCTCCTGAGGTAGCGTCTCATGGTTAACCGCTTTCTTCTGTAGTTTTTATCGTATGCCATAGAACGTTGCAAATCGTCCAATTGTAGATTATCCCCGACTACATAGGCGCACCTTGTCGGCTCGCTCCCAGGGTGACGGCACTTCGGCGTTTTTCGAAAGGCTATCGTTTTTCGTTGTTGACTGTTGCCCGTTATTAAATTTCAATAAAGAAACAGGGGTTTGACGCACGAAGTAATATAAACTACGGTTCGCTGTACTTTATAGTCAAACCATGCGCAAGCCTATGGACGGAGTGAGCAGTTTGTCAGGTGCACGGCGTGCTTTTACTGTGAACGCTGGAGATGCTCAGAATATGAGGATATTCTTTACAAAACGCTATCCATGGTAACAGAGCTATCCCTTGTGTCTATGATATAAGTTTAGGTAGATTCGTACGCATCGGACTCATGTTAAATATAACGTGCGCAGAACCGTTTCTGATTGGGAGAAAAGGTGTTTCAACTTTATTGAACCCTATTCAAGAGTAATTTTTTTGTTATTGCTCGAATACTAAAAATAAACACAGAATCAAAGCCGTCTCTTTATATAATATCGCTATACCATAACCACGACACACAATCTTTCTCTAATCCTCTGTATTGAGCTGTGTGTTATGTCCATGAAGCTCATATACCTCTTTATGTCGCTTCTCCGTGTCGTATGAATCTAACGTGCGACTTCATAACTGTCCACCTACAAAGGAGCTAGATGCAGTAAATATCATGCGAAACTCATATAGACAGATATAGTCGGTAAGCCAACCGGCATATCTTAATGTAGAGTGAATAGAATGCCTAAGCTTATGTGAGCATCTCATGTGATGAATTTATGTAAATGCGTTTTTGTCATGACTTTACACAAAACTTCTTGTGAAAGATAAAAACGATATACTCGTTCAACAAGGGTGGATTCTTTTCAAAACAAATGATAAGCGAACAGCTACAGGAGTAAATCTGTTATTGATCGTCTGTACCTTGTTACGTTGCAAGCTTAAGGTTTGCAAGTTTCAACAATCGTACCAACGTACACTAGATCCTATGGCCTTTAGATCGATATTTGACGATTCCTCTCCCACGATATACTGAGCAACTCCTAGCATAATTTGTCCAGGCGTTGCTCTAGACAAGAGTTAATATAAATAGATTTTTTTTCTATATTAAAAGTCCAGCCGTGAAACGAGTACCTCATGCCCTCGGCTTGCTTTAGCAACGGGCTTATTAAGGCAGGGATATTCTAGAACAAGAAAAAAAGGGAAGTCAAGTAACATTCAAGACAATAATTATATCCACATATATCGTTCTTATGATTGGACTCATGTTCGCAGTATTGGCTGGGGCAGTGATTGCCCAGGTCGACTCGATCTTCCCTGGTCAAAAATTTCGCAATGTATTGTCTGATTTGTGTAGCTTAATCGTCTTGATTCATTTAAAGTGCCGAGTGTTTTGTATATATATATATATATATATATATATATATATATGTGTCTCTCTCTCAACAAACTAATTGCTTGTTGTTTTTTTGTCGAGCAAAACGCTGCAGCGACAACTGAGTTAACTAAGGATATACCCTGATTTTTCTAAAGAAGTCTTCGGCGCTCATAGTAAACTACCAGCCTTGAGTCAAGGCATACTGTGATATAGACAAGCATAAAGTAGACCAAAAATAAGAAATTGATATAAACAGACTTACATTTCCAGTTCGGAAAAAGAAAAATTTAGAGTAGAAATGAACTTAACTTTAATCATAAATGCACCATATGTAACGTGTAACGGCGTACTGTCGAATACATCCCATACTGAAGCCCTATCTCGTCTTCAGAATTGGTAGGGATTCAGTGGCCGTGACGAAAATTATTTTCCAATTACCGGGATAATTTTTAGCGTTTTGTATGGTGGCGCTCGTTGATTCGCACAGACCTGTGAGCTCGTACTTGATCAAAATTGGGTGGTGATTGCCATAGCATATTGTATACGGCTATATTTCCAAGACAAGGGAGTTTGCACGGGAGATATTGTTGCAAGCATATTATGTGTTTTTAGGACATAGAATAATATTCTTTTATGATATAATCCATTTGTGCTGAGTAATCGATAATCCTTAAATGAGCCGCGTTGGAGGAAATACCGATATTGAGTTTAATTAACTCGCGCCTACTTTTTCGTTACTTTAAAATAACAAAAAAAAGGAATTCTGCTACCATTGAATACATCGACGAAATCTTATCGCTTCATAGGCCCTGTTAGTTTATTGTCATGGCCATTCGGGCCTTTACCACTGCAGGTTCTGGCTGCGCTGGGCGGTGGCGCATCATGATATCCCCGTGTCTCTCTTCGCTAGAGTGATAATACAAAATCGAGACGAGGCGACCGAGAACAAAAAGTTTCGTTTGGGGGCGGAATTAATACCGAGTCTCGATAATGCGATGGTGAACGATTGATAGCGTAACTTCTAAACCACTGGAAGATCGATTCTGGTACGGGACAAAAAAGGTCAGAAAAACAACGCGGCGCTGGCTCGTTACTTGATTGTGAAGGTAATACCTCTAAAACGATAATATACATATATATATATATATAGGAGAGAGAGAGAGAAATCATTCGTGGTTTGGCAGATACATCTCAGTTTTAACTCAAACTTATTATCGTTTTTTTAACTTCCATCTAAAACGTTCAAGTATTTTCTCTACCGCTTTGTTATTAGTACTATTTGTGGACACGTGAGTCATGTTCGAGAGACGCTGATCTTTGCAGTTATATGCGGACAAAATCAGCATGTGTCCTACATATTTTTACCAATATCACTTTTGTATATTCTAATTACTAATTTATCTTTAAAATTGATTATGTATCGCATATTTTTTTGGCCCAATATACTCTGTTTGGTGTCTAGCACGTGTTGTCAAATGAAGCACAGTGCAGGACAGAATATGGAAACCTTTTGCAAAAATGAAAGTCATTACAGCCTGCTTGGCTCATTGCATTGTATCTGATTCAGATGGTCTCATATGAGGAATATGATAGAATCACGCAGGAGTTTGCGCATCTACAGCTCATCGTTCGTTTCCCGAGGTCCTAACTAGAATATTTCTAATCTTGGCAAGTTAATTACTCCTCCATGGCGTTTCCTCTTGGGAATCACCTCAAGCAGCTTTCAATTCGCTACACTACGAAGGGCCGCGCATGGCCGTACGATGGGGCGACCCACCCGGACAAGAGCGCCTCTTGTTCGCTGCATTGAACAACATAGCACTCCCTATTCGAACTACCACAGACAGCAGAGTGTAAACCAGACGCTATCAAACGATCTCCGAAACGAGGCGTCCTCTGTCTAAACTCAATCATCATTCGCCTGCTGGTAACAACTTGTGCAATTGGGTACATCTATTGTCGCCTCCGCCGCCATGCGTGTGTTTTGTGTGTTCCTGTGTGTTCCACTTGGCGAATTGACTCTGGTGCAGTGGCATTACGAACAAATAGTGGGTACGGCAAAAAACGAGACCATGGGAGCCCAGGGGAACGAACGACATATCTTAAATCACCGGGACAGGCGAGAAGAAGTGGTGGCAGGCCTTGGGGTGGCGACGATGGCGAAGAGCTTCCGAAGGCAACGGATGTACCTACAGGTTCCCAGTCGACAAGCATGAGGCATACACACTTGGGGGGATTGGCGGTTCGAGAGCCCCATCGGAATGGTAGCGGCTGGGGTCAACTTATGGCGGATGGAATGGGTCGAACAACTTGAAATGGGTCTTGTCTTTTGGCGGTCCTCTGCTCATCGTGATCAAAGCGACAAAGCGTTCGCGATGCGGCGCCAACTGCGGGTACGGATGGCTTCGATTCTGCGCCCAGCTGAGGGAAATCGCTGCTGAGAGGGGGGATGACTTATGTCGGTGTCGGCGACTGTGGCGGGGGGTTGCCGAAGAACGCGTTCCCAGAATATAGCTAGGACAGGAAGCGACGCGAACAACTGCACTGACTGCGCCCAGCAGGAGAAAAGGCGCATTGATGTCACAGAACATGGCCGGATCGCAATGCAACATTTGGCTGAGCCTTTCTGCAGCGTCCTGTGATCGCGCACTGTCCTGACCATTGTACTCCTCAAGAGAGATGTCGCATCGGCTTCGAAGAGAATTCACTTGCAATACAAAGCCGTCCACTTGGCAAAAACACAACGTTAATGGAACTAGCAGAGGAATGACAACCGATGAGAGCCAATTCGGGCCGAGGTACGAAATACGGATCCGTTCACTTCGTTCGTAACCTAATGCTCAATATTCTAAACAACACAAAGGGCTGAGTATCCCAGAAATGAACCGCTTCTCGATAGCTGTACGAACCTATCCGGGGCTGGCGCCCACTGCTTGTTCAATCTTTATCTCCATGATTTCCCACGTAGCAGAATATCATCGAATTCTACAACGTATAATCGTCCACGCATTATTATTATTATAATAAGGGTCTGTATTTCAGTCGACTGATTCGCAGTTTTGTCAGTCCCCCGATGTCAACGGACCACGTTAGCAATCCACTGTTTCGCTTGGTGGTTTTCTCGTGCTTGTTTTTGTATTCCTGTGCTATTTTGCTAATACACAAGGTAAATCTGGGCGGTCAGAAGGGTGAGCGTCGACTTAACTGCTTTCATAGGCGTGACACAGAACGGGATTGATGGAACATAACTGAAATAATCACGTTTTTGCTAGCGACCGAAAGGTCCCTAACATTGAGTATTTCATTTGTAAAGGGTAAAGGTTTTATTGGTTTATTAAAGGAGCTGCAATTTAACAATGCTTAAGCTCTCTTATATGTCACGCAACGGAATTCGAACCTACGGCCTCTGGCTTCCACTAGCCAGAGACTTAGACGTCCGAGCCACCGCGCTGTATCAATATCTTCTACGACTCGGCACTTCAGCAAGAGGAGTATAGTTTATTGAACGTATAATGAATGCGAAGACGTTCTTACTTCTCCTCGAGATGTCGACGAACAAGGGGACCGATTAAGTGAGGCCGCCATAGGCTCGCATTCTGTGCATCCCATCTTGGTAGAGACAGCCGCTACTGAGAACTCAGTTGCTAACGAGGCTAGCTTCTCCTCCAGTCTGCCCCTGGGTAAACTCTGCCGCTAGTGCCCTCCGGTACGGATCAAATATGTGGTGTATATATATATATACGCCGGACGTGCCGAACTCGTGAGAGATTGTGAAAAATCACATGTAATGTACCCTCAAGTTTCTGGAGCACATGTATGTGCACTTTGTAAAGCAAACCTCAAGATCTGCTCCGAAAGTCGCTCGCTGTTTAAATATTAACACCCACCGCTGACCAGCATGGAAGCGTGATGATATTGTGTCAGCAAACTTCTCTGCCAAGCACACCGGAAATATGTGAATGTTTGCATTGATTTCTGGGTTTCCGCAATAAACGACGCTTCGTGTATATTTAAATAAACACACAGATGTGGGTGAAGATCACAGTTTATACTTTCAGCTCCGACAGCCATTGAGTGGCATCAAGACATAAAGAAATGACCTCAAAGATTCGTGATCGAGAAGCATTGATCGTTGTACTGTGCTGGCTACAATCAGGCATCATACACCGTCACTCTACAACGACGTACGCATGTATGCATCTGCCCATCCGAAATGGGTTCGTTTTCTCTTCGAGCGGATAGGATCGCCTTCGAGTAATCAATATGCCCTCTGACCGGTGCTCCGCCATGGATATCGCTACGTGATGCCGAGGGAGAACTTTTATAGTCTGTCGTCCATCAGAAAGGCAGTTCAGGTCAGTCCGGCGGAGGTTTCGCTCAGCATACGTTCCTTCTGCGTGTGGTCTTCTCTTTGAGATAATCGCATGAAGGAATTGGACGACTAGGGAGAGTCATAGCATGAGACGGTTGAGGAGGTGGCACGTATAATGCATCCCATAATGACGCCCGTTTCGCGCAAAGGTAATAATAATAATAGAGAGGGAAATTCACCAAGGAACTTTGGGCGTCTGCCGTTCTCCGAGCACGTTGCCTGTACAGTCGTGCTCTGTATAGCCTAGGTTAGCTGTACCCACGTGCACAGAACCCACCTGATCTGTGCAGAGCAAATAGAAATATAGCCGTACACCTCTCGAGGCAACCGTTCGCCTCAGCTGATTTGTATATATATATATATATATATATATATATATATATATATATAGTGCCGAATTATTTCGGCATAATCCGCGGAGCTAGAATTCCAAAAGTTGGCTGCAAAATCTGGTTTGCGTCCGGATGGAAAGTGAGTGCAAGACTAGTTAAAGGAGAATATACAGCGAAGTTGTTGTTGTACTCGATGCCTTTGGGCGTGCTCCCTGTCAGTTGTTTTGTAGATTTATTTCCACCTGCTCAACAAAAGAGAGAGAGAGAGGGGAAGAGGGAGGAGAGCTAGAGATAAATATATCTAAACCTCCTTCATTCGCTATGCTGTCAATAGACGTCTGCAATATATGACAGTCGTTGGAGTTTGCCAGCAGAATGCTAAAGCCAGCTGTCAAAAATCGAAGGCGAAAGCTTCACGCGAGTACGTTGACGAACTCCGCTTGCTGAGGCCCTCTTCGTTTTGACAGTTTCTCCGGGATGGACCCCAAGATGCGTACGAACGATCTCTCTCTCCGCAAAGAACTCATTACTTTTCGTGAGCTGCCTATCTGGTGCGCTCTATCAGCGCCAATAATAATATTAATAAAGCTTCTGTCGATGCGTCTATTATAAAAAAAAAAGTCTGTATGAGCGCTTTTCTATACAGTAATTACTATGGCGAGCCATTGCCTCATCTAGTTCATGTCCCTCTCAGCAATGGATACAAGGTGAACACAGCGAATTCCCTTCGAATATCATCTAACTCTGTTTGTGAGCAAACGAGCACTATTAGTTGCAGTGCTTTGTTTATATTTATTGTTGACAAACTTGCCTGAATGAATATGCAATGAGATAGATTTGAACGGGAAAATTTTAACTAGAATAACGGCTGTCTGATAACGTGGGTTAGGTTTTATACCTATTAAAAGGGCAGGGATGATACTATTAGGCGCGTCGGCCTAAGCAAGGCTGACCAGGAATGGGATACACAAAAACAGGCTATCTGGCAACCACGGTGCTGGTCTCTAGGGGTACCCAGAAGATTGCTTGAGTAGCCCACCTCACACGTACGTACACCTTCATGGCCCCTTAGACTTGCCTTTAGTACGCCCCTCTCCCCGCGGGAATCTCTTCTCGATCTACAAGAAACCAGACAGGCCATATACATAGATGAGCCGATCGTTACCCAGCTCAAGGCATACCCTCAAAGTTAACGAGAGCTTTCCAGTAGCTTGTACGAGCGTTTACTGGTAGTTGATATGCATGCATATATAATAGAACAAATGTATAACCGAACCCTTCATTTTCTCTGCCAAACGTGGTCTACGGATCGGTGGAGCAGAGATTCACAGGACTGTGTGATATTTCTGCAACGGCAACTATGAATCAATCAGTCGCTGGCAACACAACGGACCCCAGTCGCTCTATTCTCAATGGTAGTTCAGCACCGCTCAGCGGGTTCTGTTTCAGAAGCGCTCGATGAGACATCGGGTTGTAGTTGCACAAAATACAAATCCTCGCAGGAAAAGTTCCGGACACAGGAGATCTCTGACGGAAAAGCTTTCCGAAGGTCGTAGATCACTTCGGAACAACAAACCTTTATGGCCGCTAGCCTTGTCTACCTAAGCTCCATCGACGCTCGGAACATGTCCTACGAACATCCATATGTATCTCTTCGTCTTTGGGATACGGTTTTCAACACACCAAGCGACGCATACTAACGCCACATTGCTATCATGCAACGATATATGCAGGCACGTCATCTCGAAAGGTCAGTCGTTATCCGAAGAGGGTTTACTAGGGCTCGTCTCTTAGGTGGCCACATGGAAGTAAAGCCAAGGTAGGCAACACCTGTGTTGTGCATTGCTTAGGCACCGAGGCACCGAGGTCGTTGGTTGAGGGGTCGTTCCCTGATCTCTAATCTCTCTTCTCCTATTTGCCTATATGAGGATGGAGACGCTATGTGGTACAGACATGCGAAAGCAGATTAGTCCGACTCTCGAAACTCTCAGACATAGGATGACTCACAGAGGCTCGTGGCAGTAATGTTGGAGCGATCTCTGTATGACTGAGTCAGGCTGGGAGACGCAGGGACGATGCAGCTGTCGGTTGCGCTCGACTCAGGTTATCCTCTTCGATCCTGAATCAGGACATAGTCCCCCACCACATGTCAATCTAGGCCGAAGAGAGGAAGAGATTGCGACCGCTCAGATCCTAAATGGAAGAAAGTGCGTCTGAATCCATCAGTCGGCCAACAACGCAAAACGGTTTTTCTCTCTGGCGATTTTACTGAGGGGTACATCGCCGCCACAAGAAGTATAATAACGGAATATATTGCTACCTCTCTGTCTCGTTTAGGTCAGCCACAGCTCGACTTCTGTTTGCCCTTCCACATCATGCGTATACGTTGCACAAGTGTTTGGAAGCATCTGGAAGCTGCGCTTCCCGAAAGATGATCTTCGATCTCGGAATGATTTGATACAAGGGTTACGATAGCGATCGACTATCAACAAAGTGGAATCTTTCTCCCAGCGCATACGTTACGGATCAGGTCGTTTGGGACGTGTAGGCGCTGCAACCATCGAGTGTTCCTTTGGTCGATGTAGTCTCGGCAGCGACGACTACCTAGAGTGCTTGATGATCCGTTGGACACGAGAAATGATTGAATCTTAGCGGCACAAACGCGCGTCCTGTAACGATTTGATACGATAAGCAATATATAATGATGCCATGTGACACGCCAAATGTTTCGAAATTGCAAGCAATTTCTTTTATTTAATATTATCTAATATATGCACTCGACAATCGCTGTGAATGCACATCTATGGGGTATTCCCTGACAATTTCACTCAACCGGACTACTCAACGGGCCAAACTCATGACAATAGCAGACATTAATCTCACCCAAGTGCGTTGTCATTAACAGACCTTTTGTGATACACCATTGTGCTGTAGATCTGAACGAACTCTCATGGCCTATGGTTAATATCGATACCATACCAGGTGTATGGTAGGTTTGTTTTCAGGCATCATGATTTTCTTTCGATACCAACTAGCCTTAGGCGAGGACACCTAATATTTTTCAACACTTCTACAAGCCCGCGAGTATCTCCTTCCGTCGGTAAGTGTTAATGATAACATTCACGGCAACTATATTTTTTCGGTACACCGACAGCGAGACGCCGCTGCGCAGACCTATTGTATACGAGTATCGACACTGAGCGGAAGTGGAATGGACAACCCGCAGCAAAGAGGGCCAATGAACTGCAGCACGTAACTAAATGTCACCGGTAGCACATAACGTAAGATTGCAGCGTCCTTCGAGCCCGTTTACATAAAATGCCATAATGCAATGCTGTCGCTAGGCTCACGCGTTTCAACGCCTCGTACAAATGAATCCGTCGAGATGATACCGTTCATAACTATTATTATAGCATAGTAGCTTTCGATGCGCGCCGGTCTGCTGGTCGAGCACGCCAGCTTGTTCCCAATCGAAATGCCGACCCGTCACATGGACGATGGGTGTGACAACGAGACAAATACCCCGTTGTAATCCACTACGTTGTCCAGTGTCAAACGTTATAAACAACGGTTCACCTGCCACCGACGATCAGACACACGGACAGACAGATATACACATGATGACATGGGATGTCACTCGATGCTGTGGGGTGTCCTCATTGGAGCCCCTACCTAGATCTCGATCCGCGACCTCAATGCATATGGAGGCGTAGCGAGACCGGGGGAAACCAGTTGTCCCCCTCTCGTTGACAGTAAATGCGTGGATCTATACGTACTTGGTCCCTATGTCTGTCTGCCCGTGGCCGTTATGGCTGCCGTGTGGCTATCGGTCTGTTGTGTGTATGTGTTCACGACGGAGTATGTCGAGTGTTACCTGCACCTCCACCGCTATGGCGGTGCTGTGTGATAGTAGCCGCCACTGATTACACTCACCGTTGGCCAGATGTTCTGTGGCGGTGTAGCCCTGGCCGGAGATAAACGCACGTCCATCATAGGTACCACCACGGCCAAGCTTCATGACGCGGTTGTTAACGGGCTGTATTCCTCACACCTCACGCCGGGGATAGTCACCGCACTCCTTGCCAACGCCACTTGACACTGAATCCGGGGAATCACTATGAGCAGCTGGCCAAATCAGATCGGTTGCCTTCCTCAAATCGCCATTATGGCAACAACAGCAGCAGCAGCAGCGGCCGCGGAGTCGATGCAGCTGCTCCTCCACAGTGCCTGCTAGTGCGCCCTTGTATTGTAGCCTAGGGGGCCACGGCTAAGGATGTACGACCAACTCGGAGACACAATCGCAGCCAGACGTACGGTATGGTGTTGGGAGAGCCTGCGCGGAGATGGGCACAACGCCCCCTGGCGGGTGTTTCTACCTGAGGCGTTAAGAAGCAGCCGACAGGTGGCGCCACCGTTTTTGCTGAATAGCCACCCACACGCGATTCGTCGCCATTCTCAATTCGCCCTCCCTCCCCTATTCAGTGCCTCCCTACCTCCCAACAGGCAGAGATCGGGGGGCGGGGGGGCGGGGGGGGGCGGGGGCGTATAGAGGCGTAATATACACACGCTGGTAATCGCTCGCTCCCTTGCAGCAACCCCATCTGCCTCTCTCTCGCTCTCTCTCTCTCTCTCTCTTAATTTGAGATTCGGCAGCCGCACCGAAGCAGATGATGTAGATACTGACCTGTATGGAGCTATGACTTTATACATTTAAATAATATATACGCATATATCTATATATATATATATATATATATATACATAGAGATAGAGATAGAGACAGAGAGAGAGAGAGAGGAGAGAGAGGAGAGAGAGAGAGGAGAGAGAGGAGAGAGAGAGAGAGAGAGAGAGAGAGGAGAGAGGAGAGAGGAGAGAGGAGAGAGGAGAGAGAGAGAGAGAGAGAGAGAGAGAGAGAGAGAGAGAGAGAGAGAGAGAGAGAGAGAGAGAGAGAGAGAGAGAGAGAGAGAGAGAGAGAGAGAGAGAGGAGTAGTTCATGGATCGTGAATTAATGTCCACTGTACTGCTTTCAGCTATATTATATGTACTACTACTAATACCATGATTCTACATTACATCAAGTCCAACGTATGATATATTCTGCTGCATTTGTATAGGCCGGCTCTTATATTCAACGTGATTACTTTAATTGAGACTCGGTAAATAGGCACTCGGCTGCATAAAGTAAATGTTACATACCTATTGTAAATTACATTATGTCATAATTAATATTCTGGCTCTATTCAATATGTACACAGAGAAGATAATTAATAAACGCCCTAAGAGAACAATCGTGCGTCAATGAATGCGTTGAAGGACAAAACAATTGATAGACTCTGGTAACCTTCAGTATGTTGTTGAATAGCATTATCCAGGCATGACTACAACCGATATATTGCCACTGTTTGCTAGATGCAAACCTGGCAGGACTTTTTAAAACTCGTACACTGTAAAGATAAAATGATGCATATCTGCTTTCGTGGGACCATTGGTTAAATACAACCTGCTAGCGAAATCGTAGTTCGATTACGACTGTTAATGATCGCTACTAGGCCAAATATAATAATCTTATTTTTCGCAGGAACCTGAGGTAAGTGTAAAGCGTTAAGCTTTATTGGCTTATTAAAGGGGCCGCAATTTCACAATGCAATTAAGCTCTCTTATATGTCATCACTCGAGTCTGCCGTATTAGACATTCTCTAAACCGTTCTCTAAGCTGCTTGTTGAAGGAGCAAGCCAGGAATGAAATTCATCGAAGATAGGTGAAAATATTAGATCTAGAGAGGACTTCACCCAGCAAAACGTTTACTACCGATGTAACCGATTCGGCAGAGGGGTCGATGGACTGGAAGAGGTGAGAAATGCGGTGACTTCATTTTAGGACATTTCACGAACGAATGAGTTGTAACAATTATGAGCAAACGAGAGGCCAGGCGATAACCTCTTTGGCGGTAACCTTTCCCATCACATATTACCAAATTATAATGAAAACATTGAAAATTGCCAAAAAAAACACTACAAAATGGCAAATATTAATATACATTCATGACGCCATACGCAGCGTCACTAAAAACACCGCCCCTGACACGAATGCGAATTCAATTGAATGGTTGGAGAAATATGCATACACAATACGTCTACGGATCTCGAATGATAGTCAACACAAGGTTATTCACTTAATTTCAAATGACAGCAAAATATGAGAGAGTACACCAAAGGGAAGTATACTAACCAACAACTATTTATGAACCTGAATTGAACGATCTTGTGAGTCTACAAAAATTATTCGCATTGCAATTACCTCGGTCCCTTATAACCGACAACGGTCACCCTACTAAAGTAAACCTTTATCTCGTTTTGCCGTTGTTGTCTCAAGGCCATAAGGCCTCTTCCTTTAATTTCCGACAAACCTCAGGTCATTCGCTGCAGCGACTTCAAAAGTGCACGAATCAAGCCTAAATGGTCGTAAAAGTTCTCCGAAGTTGTCAACCAGCAACTTCTCGCGAGCAACATTACATTCGGCTCCACGGCAGGAAAATTGGAAGAATCGATACTTTCGAGATTGCGCTTATTGTATTACAGGCTAAAGAACTGGACAACAGGTGTTTTTGTGTGTTAACTAATTTCGCAAATAATCAAACAAAAAGGGAAATGTATATGGATAATAGTGCTAATATTTGTTAGTGTTTTAACAGTAGTCGCATACATTACAACGTCGTGTTCGGTCGGATTTAAAGGCATCGAATTTACAAAGTCATCATTCATAACTTAATCGATGGTAATGTCCTAGCTTCGCAAGTTTCTTCAATCGGCACGTACCTTGACGAGTTGGAGAGTACAGCCGGCTTGTGTCTAGATGGATGACCATAACGTCTGCTGTCCCATTTCCCTCACCTCAAGGCAAACCTGACTTTACAATGCTTGTTAATTCCATCGGCCTAAACTTGACAGTTTGGCCCGATTATAGATAATCTGTCCTCTCTGATAGCGGAGAACCTCGAAACCCAACAGTAGGCACCCGCTTGTCCATCCGATAATCACACCAATCGCGACAAATCGGAAATCATCGAGTGAGAACGTCCTCGGAGGCTGCCACACGCTCGCGATAGCAAACCACTGCCTTCTATCGAGTCGGTCCATCGCATCCATATAGCCCACCTCGAATATCAGTCGACTAAGTTGACGAAAAGTTCGTTCTGCAGGATGGTCAGGAGCGAGGTAAAAAACAGCGAAGAACGTTGGCAAGACATTACGCCCGCTTCGAAACGCGCTGCTTTGTGTCCACGGGATTGAGGGTGAAGACGTGTGCAGCAGAACTGTTCCCGGCGTGTTGACCACGAATCGGCCACAAAGCATACTGCTCTCAAGCTTCTGCACGCGCTCCGAGGTCCAGTGACTTGCCACCGCACGAAGCACATGGTTCTTGGAGTTCGAAGTCACCAGCGACGCTACGTAGTCTTCAGGGTTGAGGCAGACACGCCGAAAGCTTCGATCGCGGAGGCCGTGCTCGAAATCGGCGCCATTGTTGATTTGGAGGGGAACTCGAATGCTGAGAAGTGAAACAAGCTTATTCTTCAGGACGACCGGCAGCAGAAACGCAAATAGGAACAACGTCGACAAAACGATAACCGCTGAGGCTCTCAGTGGCCGAAGCATACCCGTATCGATTGGCTGGTTTAGTGTGCACGTTGCAACAACGTGATGAAGCTGACGTCGGCGTGTGGCGATTCTCAGCAGGAGATTCAACGTGATGAGGAGTATCACCCAGGCGGACCAAGCGGCTGGATCGAGCACAGATACGATATCAAGACGGCCAAGTGCCTTCAAGCTAGCCGATGATGTTAGGAAGGCGGCGTTGCTCTCTTGTACCGGGTTTGTCATCTGAACGACTTTGAACCTTCGGTAGTCCATAGCGAACAGCCGTACGGATAAGTCGCCCTTTCGAGAAGTCAGCAAGCTGATGATCTCGGCCGTGGTGTTGGTCCTTTTCAACATGTGGTACTTTTTGTATGTCGTGTTCATGTTGCGGGCGAGCAGAGCTAAATTCGAGTCGCCTCCACTGCTGAGACATCGTTCGCGGCACACGAATGTCAGGGATTCAACTTTAAACGACTCAGCCTTAGAGATTGTGTCCAACGTAAGCTTCTGCCTGTGTGAACAGTTGTGATAGTCTGCAGGAGCGTCAATGAAGTCTCCGTGACCAAAGTACAACAGACACTTTAACTCATTGCTAGCTAAGCGTGCCACATCCATTTCTCGTCCTAGTGAGAACATCCACCGCGTGAGAACAATGCTACTGAAATGATCCTCCAGCACCTTGACGTATTCCGACTTCATTTTTGAGTGAACTATCACGAGGAAATGTCTCCGGAACCGAAAATTTCGGGTCGCTAGAGTTATGACCGGGCCTAAATCGCGGCTGACGGTTACATACGAGCCTGTCATTAAATAGGTCGAATCAAAATCTGCTGTTGGAGAAAAGTGAATGATGTGAACTCGAAGAACGGCCATGAGATGCGCAGCAAAGGCAGACACAAGAGCTTGCATTGCAAGATACGGAAGCCAATTAACACGAGCGACCATCGATGCCGGCCCCCGAGCGCAGCGTCTGCAACCGTCGTCACATTTGCTTACACTTGCATACACACAGACATAAGAGCGCAGAGACAACTTTTGAATCGATAATTACAATCTATATTGTGAGGCGCCTTAACGTTCAGAGCGCGATAATACGTAGGTGTTGGAAAATTGATGACCTGTTCCTGCTAGTGGATATACGTCTTCGTCAAATGCATACCTGAAATTCGATTGCATTTGCCGTGATGAACCGCCAGGTTTAGATAAAGGTTACATACGAACTCTACGCTGTGCGCGCTCTACATGGATGTCTCGGAGTAATACGACTAGAGCTTGGGGTCATACCTGCACTTGCCTATGATTGTATCGACTGGCTCGCCGCACCGACTAGGACTTTCAGCCCGTGGAGAAGCCGCCCAGTCGATCCGCAAGTCAAGACACGTGGGTGTCGGTGAGATGCAGTGGTTGAGCTGACACAACTCACGACTACGTGAATTGAGACCAGCAGTACACATATCATAATATACCGATGATTTGAGCAACGTACTGTTAATCTAGCTAAGTGTATACAAACGATTTAAGATCATATAAGTGTTTATAACATAAAGCCAATTTGATTCAGCTGTAATCACATCATAAACACATCGGTATCATTAATATGCTCGTTATTGATTTGTATAATGTTTGATGCAAGCTACTCTGCTGAACGGCTCTAATCGATGACGAACGTTGGCGTTGTCACTTGTTGGGTGTGATATTTCCGTTGGGCATAAAATGTGCGTTAATCGGCATTAAAAAAAAACACGCTATAATTGCTCTGACATGGTAAAGCCCCTTCTCCTGATAGGTCCTTGAAACAATGGCACAGTAAAGCGGTACCACGTCCTCGAATAGAAGGAAGCTAACTGAGGGTCAGCTTTGGATAACCTGTTCTTGTTTCAGCAAAGGCAGAGGCAAACTTAACGACGAGTAACTCCGAAAGTGGGTTCGCGGGTTTGAGCCAGCGGGTTCGAGCCAGCGGATTCGCGAATTTACCGCAATGTTTTTGCATTCAAGGAAGCACGCTGGCAGTGGCAGTTGGAGCAAGAACGTTCCTGTTGATTAGCAGCCACCTACTCTTCTCGTAACGTCTTGGCGTGTAAATGAACATGCTCACGGGTGCAATAATTTGACGCAAACCGCTTCATCCAGGGGCAGAAAAATTACACGTAGTGAATGGTGGCGACGTGGATGATGTGCATTTGTCAAGTGCGTATCTTTGTTGCGTTTCTGTCATTGACAAATTTCATTAGAGATTGATAATATAAAGTACATGCACAAAATGTCTTCGATCATTACAGCGTTAGCTGACTTCCACACTTTCGAAACTATTCGTCAGATTATTGCGTTGGATGAATAACGCCCTCGAAAGTCCAAGATGTAAAATTACCT
The DNA here is from genome assembly GCA_019614645.1 of Stratiolaelaps scimitus. Classification (NCBI taxonomy): domain Eukaryota; kingdom Metazoa; phylum Arthropoda; class Arachnida; order Mesostigmata; family Laelapidae; genus Stratiolaelaps; species Stratiolaelaps scimitus. The sequence continues at coordinate 34,691 of JABWDB010000104.1, read as the reverse complement.
TTTGTTCGAGAAAACTGGATAACCTAAATTATTGTGTTCCGCCCCAAACAAGTGAGATTACTTTCGATATCGTGGACGTCATGCTCAATACGATCGACGCCTACTACCAACGTGATAACGGATACACGAACGGCTGACGTTGATGTATTGTCCCCTGTTTTTGTTCTCCCTTTCATAACAACAAGCTGAACTGACAGCTGAGAAAATGCACAGTTTGTTGTTACGTGCCAAATCATGTGGCTTGCCCATGCGCTGCCTGATAACACCTGGCCCTCTCCTAAGAGGCGTGTACAATATACAAATGTGTTGCTGCACAATAGAGGACTCATTGACAATCTACACCAGTGTGATGAGATTCCTGTAGGTCAACGCTCGGTGGAAGGACACTTTCGCCTGGCTGATGTTATAAAAGGCACGATACTAGCACGTGTAAAGTAAATGTGGCTCGAGCTGCATCTATCGTTAAAATGCCATGCTTATAGGGAGAACACTGCAATGACCATGTGTGAGCCTATGTCGATATTTCTTAAATAAAAAAAACAGAGAGAGAGAGAGAGAGGGCCGTTTCTTCGACAGCGTCCTGTTTCGGCGTTGGTACCGATGGATAGCTCTGAAAAAATTGCACAACCTTCATTCAATTTGCAGACGTAATTACGTGGGACTCGCCGTTTTTGCGATGCGCCGAGAAGAACGAAATTGACTCGATTCCTGACGCGATCGCTCATCTCAGCAAGGTATAAGCGTTTGTATGCGAACAACGCTACTGGAAATTATTCGAGTTCGTCCTCCTTTTGACCTTCTTTTGAGTAACATAGTGGTCTATGTAGTATGGAAAGCGAATTTCGCTGAATTAGCCGTGTCCAGAAGGAGTGTATAAGTAGGTACTCGGCATGCTCAAAGGATCAGTCACACCGTCCGGAGCTTGATGGGGGTTGTTCATCGTGGTCGTTGCTTCGGGGAGCGAGACTCCCTGATAGCAGTTACGGGGGTTTCGGAGATGGCACATTACCCCATTGAAACTCACGTTGAGAGGCGCCTGCCAAGATATAGCCTGTCTTAGAGGCTGACCACACGAGATTGGCTGTTGTCCAACTTGACTCTGTACCGAAAAGCTGACATTAAGCTAACTATATAGACTTTACGCGTAGATATCGAATAGTATGTTTCATAAGAGACACTGAGGAGCATCAGTAGCAGTTGGACAATAAACCAACGTGATAGGATTCTCCCTAAGGCGGATGGTAGGCCCATAGAAAACTACTAACATATACCAAATAGACTCAGACATAACAAGTCATTGCTTAACAAAAAGTGCGAACAGCTAAAGTCAAGCTTGTCTAATGTTGGATTCTCTGTTATTATGTCTAATTACTGTGTTGTTACTACAATATTACTACCAAATCAATATTCGAGACAGCCCCCCTCATGCCGGTTCATGCAGCAATTCGTGACTTGGTGGAAACAACGGGCTCCGACAGAGCCGATTATGTCAAGGCATTTTGAATCGATGAGATTTAATCAAAAATTAGGAGCGTGGTCGCCTATTATCTACTGAGCGAAAAGCACAAGAACATGTGGCTTCTTATCTGCCGTCGCTCATCGCGTGACGATTATGGCGGATTCCTACACAGAATAGTTACGGGAGACGAGTATGCGGTGTCTCTACGTAAATACGAGGCAGAGAACTGTACGGTTGGCTCTGGGCGAGGACGTCCTGCTCTCAGAGAGGGCGATAGTTGCTAATTATGAAAAATGTGATACACTGTAGGGAATGCAGAAACGAATAGATTGTTTGATAAGAATGGGTAACTACAATTAATCCTACCCTACCCTTCTGTAAGAATGGCGTACTGTACTTACCTGTGTATACCTGCTGAATACTCTGTATATTTAGTGCTGACTACTTGTTGTGTGTCTTTATACAAGACGATAATGCGCGCTAACATTGTAGATCAGAGTTCGAGTGCAGAATAGTTGTGTATTACCGCTGGTTCGCCCACTGTCATTGGCTGCTAAAATGAGAGTCGGTCAATTAAGTATCTAGCTAGTAATTAGCTATCGGTGATTTTGAACCGCAAATATCTATCATAGTTATACCTCTCAGGAAAATTAATCTAATAATATATTTTTGAATATAAAATAAAATAAATGCTGCAAACGAAAAGCGGGTTTTATCTAAATAATGAAGATGATCAATCATATATACACAGAGTCCACACATTTATTACTTCATCACATTTGTATTAGCCTATTGTGCTCTCAGTCGATCCCTACTTATTGTACTAATTACTGTCAAGGGACGTAATGGGTAAGATATAATCGACAAATTTTCTTTAAATCTAACTGCGGTTAATTGTGTTCAGTTGATCTGTTTCCACCACCTCGGATCACCACAAACCAGTGAGGTCCATGTCTCTACTATGACGACCATTAACAAATACGTTCAAAATGTTTCATATAACGACAATGATCATACATGCGCTAACAATTCGCTGTTATACCATAGTTATGGATAGGCAACTCAATTTGCACAGCCTAAAACAAAAATAAGCAATACGTTAAGGAAATGTTTTGCTCGAGAATGCCATATATAAGCGTTCTGTCATGGCGTATCGAAAACAATAACTTGCATATATTTTCGATCTCGTATTTCTCCCATCACAACTCTCGTGTAGAAATTGTCAGCTGCAAGTTTAACGATGTTTTACCGAAGTAATTAATTAAAACGGGATTCGAATAGCCGTACTTGTGTCTGCATAGGCTAGGCCCTTAGCGGAGTCCCACTCTCACTGTTAGATTCCCGCACGAAACGTATCCTTGCGATTGAAGATACTTCATTGGTAGACATTTCCGTATTCCCACGAGAGCATCACGGCTAGAGGCTTGATTCACGTATATATGCGTGTGGCACACTTCTGCTCCATCAGCTATCACATGTATGTGTCCGTCCATTGCTTGAAGGCCAATGACGATCGCGCAAACAGGCCGCGAAGATAAATTGCTCAGAACGTGATCATCTGCCCGTTGTACAATGATCTCGAGATGATCTTCGTAATAGGATAGAGCTCGATATTGCAGGAACGCGCAAATGGGAATCCCATTGATGTCCTGAAACTCAACTTCGCTTGTCGCAGCTTTTCGTCCCGATTCCAGCTTCCCCTTTAGTTCATCGATATTGAATGTGAACGACGTCGTAAGCGGGGTGTTTAAGTTCGCCTCTGCTAACGCGCTCCGGTAACTGGCAGTTCCAGGGTAATATGTTGCTCGTCCAGGTAGAATAGGATCGAATCGGGATGAAGTTTCCCAATTAATCCGAGAGCTGTAGAAACTGCCGCGTGGACGGCTAGGAGACAGAGCAAACAGCTGCTGAATACGGCAGGCGCCGTACTGTCGGTGTCCTCGTATTTCGGCGAGGGTACCGCTATAAGCGTCGCATTCGCAGTGAAACCGAAGTTGGGATAACAAGTTCAGTCCAATGTTGATAACACCCACAGGCACAACCTGATTGCACAGCGAGCACCAAATAGTAAATTCGCCAGCAGACGAGGTCTCCTCGACGCATTTACGGCACAACACGTGGTTGTTTATGCACACGGCATAATTAGTGCTCGCGTAGTCGCAACGTTCACAGCGATACAGCAGTCGGAACCCGCTTACGGGCGAAACTAGCCCACTGCCTATGGCCAATGCCGAAGGGGTGTCGTTAGACTCCTGGAAACGTACCCTCAGTGACATTAGAAAATCTTCTCGTCGGCGTTCGTTGTACCACAAAATGAACGTTCCTAAGTGAGCGATTCAACGGCAGGAACAATAAGCGTTTTCCACGTTGGTCTACTTGCGCGCAAATCACAGAGCGTTGCTGACGGGTCTGCCCGTGCCTATAGCTGAGAGCGTGGCGTACACAAACTGACGCCATGCCGATGTCCCTCTTTATACTCAGGTGGAGTTTGCTGTTTTTGCAGGGGGACACATTAGTCCTAACATGTACCTGGGCGATCATGTGTAACATGGATTTGAAGCGATTTGAAGCGATTTCGTTATCTTGGCGCTATCCATCTCTTTAGATAACATGTCAATTAAGCAAAGCGTGTTTGCGGGTGTATGTGTCGACCGTTGCCGGGCTAATCCAACTAGACGTATCACTCAATGTGACGTGCACTATTCAGATCAGCGTTTAGATAACGACGAAAGATCGAGAGAACGGGCTGACTATTTTTAATTAGCATTGGTATTTTGATTTAACGTGCAGACATGCTAATATCGAAATATCGCCATTCGGAGTCGTCGATTTAACGGATGTCAATTCGACCTAGTTCACGTTCAAAGCGTGACGTACTTTCGATTGAAAGCTTATCTACAATACATCAGCAATAACTTACTCATATGTCCCCTGTCAACTAGATTTATTTCGATCAATTGATGCCTCAAACTTTTGCAAAGCAAAAAATAAACTCTGTAGATAGTTTCCCTTCGTTGAGTCTCGCGTTGACTTTGTCGATTTAGGGAGACCCTAGCAAATTTCTTCGGAAGCTCATGAGGCTTCCGAACTGCTTTTGCCGAGACAAAAAAGTTAACAAGGCCTGTACCACTGGACGAAGAGGCTGGTAAGAGGCAACTGCAACAAATCAAATTAGTCGAGTTAAGAAATGTAATAATCCACTAGCGTATCGCCAGCTGAAGCGTTGATCTCCGCCGTAGATAGATACTGAAATGTCGTATAAAATATATTCTCTCATTGATCGTTTTTTGGCGGATACTCAAAATCCGAACGCTGAGAGTTTCGTCCCATTTTGTTCAAGTGAACGCACGCAGGATTACGGCCCGACAAAGTGTTAGCCGTCTCTTGTACGCCTTGACAGTTGCTTCATTTAAAGCCTACATTCTAACCATAAATTTCTACCCGACTTCCAGTAAGCAATTCGAGTAGGTTTGATCATTCAAGTTATACATTTAGTCGCACACGGGAGCCGGCTACGAACGCAAGACGTGACTCAAGTTCGATAATCAGATGAATCGTAGATTACGAAGCAGGTCACAAATGCGAGCTGGGGGCAAATGACACACGGCTATTTCAAATAGAACAAGTCAAAGTTCATGCGTAACTTCTTCGATGCTACTGTTTGCGGCTTCGATATAACGACGTGTTTCACGTTCGCGTGTTGTTGTTCATCGTCACGAGCGAACGGGGCAGTCTACATCGTTGTGTAGCCCAGATGTTGGCACGTTGTCGAATCGGTCTGTATTTGTTCTTACGACACATGTACGCCCTGCTCGTGGATTGCACGATGACGCCGTTTGACGCCGCTTTTACAACGTACCGGTCATATCTGCCGGTCACCATATTGTATCTGGTGCACAGGTGACCTGATATCACATAGTGTTGTTGATTATATTCATTGGGATTCTTCGGCATCGTGTAGCATAACAGTTGTCGTTAAGAACTGCACATGTTTGTGTGTCGTCAAATCATCTTTGGCTGATTCTTGACCCGGTGAAATTATCAAAATGTCGGATGAGGAACCGGCTTCGAGCTCGAAGGAGAAGTCTGAATCTCAAGAGCCTGTTGCTGAAGGTGAGTAACGCTTTGTTCTGTTAGCCCAATGCATAAACTCGTTATGGAAGATCAGAGAGAGGGAGAGAGAGAGAGAGAGCACTAATATCATAGGGCTGTTAAGGTTGCAATTTGCCAACCGTGAACGATCTTTTTGACTGCTTGTCACACGATATTTCTCCATCAGCGTCTCTAACTAACGACGCTAATTATAGCTAAATGTGAGTAATATAAACCAGCCCGTGGAGAATGTATCTAGTTGTTTTTGTCTACTTTTATATTTGTTTCTACATATTCTCTGTACAAGCAGAACGTATGTACAAACGTATAGCTTTCAGATGTAGTGTGCAATCTCGGGCGGATCCAATTTTTAGATCAAAACCACCTCTGGCCTACCTCTCAAGAAACGAAGCGATTACGATTAATTAGTCCTAATACTCAACGTGCTGCGTAAATTTCAGATTGCCTATTTCGAAAAGTGTCAGGTTCAGAGATCAATTATCCTGAATTTGCTCTCGCTAGATCATTCTGAATAGCTGACGATAATGATTGGATTAGCAAATGTCCCTGTTCACTTGTCGTGTAACAAGATGCGCAACTCTGGAATCGTTATCGAGTGTTTACACACATCTCTACCAGACAACACTGTCACACACTATCTATACTTTAATGTCACATTGGTCATTTTAGAGACGCCTGAGGATACCTCTTAACCGGCAAGTTATAAATCATTAACGATATCCTGCCCCTGAAATATTGCCAGTTGATAGTTTCTTGTCTTAATGCAGCCGATGAAAGAGGATTGTGTCTCTTTAAGTGCTGCATATACACAGCATAAAGCATATTCCTGTTTGATTTAACGCCCCTATATGCTTGTTATCCAAAGATGGTCCGCTGCGCTCGAAACGACAATGAGGTGAATAGGTTTAGTGGGTTGAGGCGTAAACGGGGGAAAGCTGTTCAGTTGACGTTAAATGTTGATTGTGAGCCAATCCAGAAAATTTACTTAGGTGTAAACCGCTTGTTGAACGTGCATGCCACTCGCTGCGAGCTACCTTCATCTTCAAGGGTAGCGCACAACAAACACGACTCCGTAGACTGCAATTGAAGCTGTATAGATGACCTCTAGCTAATACGTACACTCTAGTATAATCGTCTGATGGCATTGCTCAATGGCCAAAGAGGTTTTAGCATGTGGGGTCAATCAGCCACCAAGAACAAAACGAGTAGATTGAGAGGTCCCATTATGGATTCCGACGATTACGCAGCCGTCCCTTGGACGATCGTCTAGTGGCGACTGTCTTGTATTTCTAGACAGGAGGAACAGATGTGCGTCGGGATAAAACCCAATCAGACACTTTGGAAGGTATCCGGAGTATTTTTTTTTATCATCGTCTTTCTTTATTTTTGGATTTCTACCAGTTACGACTGGTGGGAAAGGTGTGCAAAGGTGGCTCCCAACACGACCCCATAGTCAGACTACAGGCTAAAAGCTACGTGAAGCCTGTCACGTGGGAGTCAGCTCAAAAAATGATATTTAATATATAAACACCACGCACACACAAACACACATCAAACAAGTGTCTCGATTTTGGCTATTCGAGTTGGGGCATGTGGTTGCGAGTGAGACTACGAACATGCACCAGTGATGAACCAGGTATAATTAATTGACATTTTCAGGTGCCGAGCTAAAATCAGCCGGAATGTCTCCCGATGGCGGAAGCAATGTGACAAGAGATGATAATACTGAGCACATGGACAACGTCGAGAAAATGAAGAAGAAAAAGAAAAAAATCGCCTTCAAATTCGACGAATTCGGCGGTTCGTTTTTTTGCCAAGGCTGAGATTGATGGCCGATTTATTGTGCATTCATTATTTCTATTAGAAACTTCGAAGTCCCATGTGCATCAATTCGATTGCAAATTACCAGAACGAGATGAATAGCCTGTGCATCGCGTCCAAGATAATGAAGATAACTCACAACGGATTTGTAGGCAGATTACTTCATGATAATAATAATAATAATAATAATAATAATTATTATTATTATTATTATTATTATTATTAGTATTAAATAATGATAATAAAAAAAATAATAGCAAATGCCATAAAATAATGAATATAAATATTAAAGCTGTCCAGTTGGCGGACTACCACAACAAGTAGTCCGCGCAGTGACCAGTTGGGGCCGACGCAGTTGGTTGTCTACAAACAGACCTTAGCAAATATAAAAAAAAAGAGCTTAATGTTGGCCTCGAATCGACTTAGTGAGATTTATTTAGCCGATTATGATACAATGATACAATCAGAGTGATGCTTGGGATAATTTGATAGTGATCACATATATAGGTAACAGCATATATGACGTTTTTTTGGATACCACTGAATTTTTGTCAAGTCAACCATTTGTCAAGTTTTCGCAATTTCGCTCATATTATTTCGGCTATTTAATGGAGTCAAGTTCGCTTCGTCAGAATCGACAAAACTATTATATATCGCTTTTTAATGAAAACAGAAGAAGAATCCAGTTAAAAAATGACCATATAGTAGGAGTGTAAGAGGCTCCTCACCTGGCCGTACTTTGAAATTCGGACTATTGTATTGCACATTGTCTCCACCGTATTCATAGATTTCCGGACATATTTTCTAGCGTTATTTTAGCCGATATACATATGCAGCTCATTTATTGCCATCATGATAACCGCGAAACCATCACTAAGATGCACTCACATTTTGATAAGGAAGATTTCGTGATCCCTTCCCCGACATACAACATATTTTTCATTGAGTTATCACCTAGACGATAGTCTTCTTTATCTTCTCAAACCTTGCTTTAGGAGAGCCTACTGGATCAATAATGATAATTATGATATTAATCATGCAGTAATAATAATAATAGTTATATTACTGTTCAGTGCTGGCCCAGAAGACATCATTATAATAGCACATTGTTCCAGATGAGATTGTACCTACGGGAGGGCATGCCGAAGTGCAACAGGCCAATCCGATCGATGAGGCGACCGCATTGAAGCAAGTCGTAGACGATCTTGAGGACCTCGGCCTTACGAACATGAAAAAGAAGAAAAAGAAAAAGATTAGCTTCAATTTAGAGGCACTTGGAGGTTAGTCCATTTCCCTGAAATAAAAAGAGAGAGAGAGAGAGATACTACGGTTGCTCCTGGTGGTTCACACCTTAGCCTTAACTACCCATTTTCCAGATCACTATCAAATGTTATCTTCTTATCGCTGACAAATAGTTGAAAGGGACGTGCAGAACATGAGCCGATCTCTGTCGCCCCTGAATAATCTTATCTTGACGATCTTTCAGCCTGTCTAACTGACCTTAAAGTCCCAGACGAAAAAAATACTGCCGACTCGAAATACTGCTAAATGTTTGTTTCTAACTGCTCATTTTGCTACTGTTGTCTAATTGCGCTGGAAAATGCACAGAGGCCCGGGAGTCTGGCAATGAGGAAGCGGTCGATGCATCGATGCCCGGTCCGAGCTCCGGCATACGTGATCCCAGTGGCCCGCTCCTGGCCGATGATAACGATGACCTCGACTTCAACCACATGAAGAAAAAAAAGAAAAAAAAGAAGGTGGCCTTCTACGATCTCGAAGAGGTGAAGACCGATGTGGACATTGAGGACGGGGCTGTGACAGCCGATCAGGAAGACCCTACATTCGTAGACGCGAGCTCCGCCGGTAGCCCCGCTGGCAGAAATGAGACGTGGTTTGGAACTGATCGAGATTATACCTATGAAGAACTCCTACAGCGCGTGTTTAACATTATGCGCGAAAAGGATCCCGATATGATAGCTGGAGATAAGCGGAAATTGGTGATGAAACCGCCCCAGGTGAGCGTTCAGAGTGAACGTGACGCAGCACTATATGATGTCACTTTTGATTCATCGAAATTGTTTATTCATTTAGTTTATTGGACAACAATCGTCCCGCTTTGCACCTTTTATTCAAAGGGATTTGAACCTCAAGTTTGAACCACCCTCCTAGACTTAGCCGTCCAAAGCACCGCGAGGACAAGTTGATTTTTTTAGCTGATTTTTTTAGGTTCTCAAGTGGAATCTCAAGTGAAATTGATATCAAAATGTTTATCCACAGTGTTCGCTCGTGTTAGTTTTGATCGTCCACTCGGTTGGGTCCAAGTCCGTGGAGTCGGGGCAGCTATTCGACGTTCTCTAATTGAATGTACTAAATGACAAATCTTCAATCTGAGAAAGCACCAGCAGCACAGAATCAAATTTCACCACAGTCGTCATATAGCTATTGACATATGTCTCTTTCTATGTGCGTTCTATTCTATTCAAGGTGCTCCGTATTGGAACGAAGAAAACGTCTTTCGCCAATTTTTTGGAAATCACGAGGACCTTAAGAAGGACACCGAAACACCTTCAATCGTTTTTGATGGCGGAATTAGGAACCAGCGGATCAATCGACGCCAACAATCAACTCATCATCAAGGGTCGCTTCCAGCAGAAACAAATCGAGCATGTTCTCCGAAGGTAATTGTCCTCTCCTACTTACTGTAATCTGTTTAGTCGCGCTTGCCGAATCGTCGATCCTTGTAGAGAACGCCTCCTCGTCATTTAAATGCATCTTTAGAGCCAATATTTCGCAGCGACGCAATAAATGAACATGTGACCGACAGTCCTTCTGCAACGCCTGTCCCTCGCTGTGCAGAGAGGCAATGTCATCGCTTTCTTCGGGACAATGTCGGCCTCGGCTCCGGTCCCTAAATAATCCCTAGAAATAATTCTTAATTATTGCATGTTTGAATAAATCCTAATGTGACGGATTATGGCAAATGTAATAACCTTTATTGATATTGAAAAAAAAACGTATATACACGAACGCCTTTAAGTGACCCATCAGTTGAACTCGATATGAAGATGCATGAGGTTCAGGTAACCTGGCAGAGGCGAGCGCTAGCAGGCAATGACGCTGCTAGAATTACATAAGCTCTAACTTATTCTGCATTTTGTGTTTACGTGCTCGCGCATGGATGGCCTTTGAACAGGTACATCAAGGAGTATGTTACTTGTCACACCTGTCGTGCACCAGAAACAATTCTCGAAAAGGACACTCGACTGAACTTTCTCCGCTGCGAGAAGTGCGGCTCTCGTTGCTCGGTGCAGTCGATCAAGAGCGGTTTCCAGGCTGTCACAACCAAGCGGGCAGCGATACGTGCCAAGGAAAGTTAGCCTTCAATGGCAGTTGTCCTGTCCCGACAGCGTGTTCACGTTGGCTGCTGCCATCTGAATGCATTCGGGGGGGATACGTGACATGGACATCACTAATATACCTCTAATGTCAGCGTACGGTGACCACGGCTAACGTAATCACAACGCCAATGCTCAATATAGTTGGCAGAAGAAAACAAATAAAGATGCTTTACACGGCATTTTCAGCACATATATCTCATTTATATAGCATATAACAGTCTGGTTGTGTTTCTTCTTTACTAATTTAAGGGCAGTGGAAGGCACAAATAGTATTCAAATTGAATGGCAAATAAGAATCAATAGAAGCAATTTATGCACATTGCAGAAGGTCTAGTTACGGTCAGCTCGACGGGCACGGCCTGTATCGGATTTTGACGCCCATTCATAATATGGGCTCGAACAAACACTTGTTTAAACTCATACAAACAAACAATACGAATCCCTAGAGGAGTTCATTGTTCGCTATCTTTAATTCATTCAATCATCGTCCAGCATAAAATCAGGATCCTTTGTGATAGTCATCAACTACTGCTCATTTCCAAAGCTCCATACGTTAGAAGTAAAAATCGAAACATTTTTGCCAAGCTCAGTCCTCTCTCGCTACTAATGCTGCATTGCATATTTGCTTTCATGACAGAATAAGTGTTTGTTGCACGTAATGTGTCAACAGCAACAATCAGACAAAAGAGAAACTCATACACTTCCATCTAGTTTCATCCAACAGTAAACATACAACAAACATGAACCTGATCGACGAACTTATAAATTCTTACTTATATACAATATACGTTAACAATTCGTGTGGGCTCCCCCGTAGAATTGGAACCGCATGAGCCGATTATTATTCTACAATCACCGACGTTATTCGACATACGCTAACACGCTGGACTAAAATTACTAATAAATACATTCCCTGAATAATTCGAATATTAGTGGTAAACTCGTAATTAAACATATATCACGAACTTTTTAGTACACACATACCGTTAGTGCGATCGCGACGTTTGCTTTGAAATCCAAATAAACTTTATTCAAATTCACAAAGCGTATAACTTTACAGGGAAGGCACTATTACGTCAAGCTAGAATTAATCGACCCGAAAACGTCGTATGAAATCAATAGAAAGTGTTGCAGATATTTACAGAAATAGTCTTGTATATACCTTAGGCATAAGCTAGTGAAGCTGTTCTAATTGAATAGCATTACTGGCGGAGAACTCGAGCACCAGAGAGCGAGCTGTGCCTGCGTTAAACAGTGTATGCTAACAAACGGTCCAGTTGGTGGAACAAATTCGACAGCGTTGTTTGTGTGATCCTTTTTACCGAGCTTCTGGCCATTCGTTCTATTGTCGGTGATCAGGCTGTTTGCTCAGGCTAAATGTTTGCAAGGTATCCGCACGAAAGGTGGTTATTAATTAAAAACATTCAGACTCCGACGGCCAGTACGGCAAATTAGTGGAATAGGTTTCGTTTGAAAACGTACTGGTTGCCAATGACGCAGATGACTGAGGTGAATCCCTTTCTCTAATTCATGTATTCAGAGAACGGCGTCTGTTTAATGTTTACTCAAGGGAGGTTCCTTATACGGCTAAGCGACTCGTGGATTTTAATGGTTCATTAGCATTTATAGTGTTGAGAAGGTTTTCAAAACGATCGTTATTGAACTTCTACTAACCAGTGCATTGATTGATCGTCGGCACATGTTAAGGATCGTATATATATATATATAGATATATATATATACATACATATACATACCATGATACAGATAATGAATATCAACACGTCACCGCTCAATCATTTTGGGGCGCATATTTCTATCTATTTCCACCGGGCCAACTTGTATAATAAGTTATGTTTGCCAATACGTACTTGTGGGGCTACTTCAATGTGCGATATATGTTACAGAAATCTCAGCAGATGCCCTCGAAGAATGCCGTCAAATCACAAATATAATGTATCGTTTATAGTGGCCTGCAGATACGCGATGCCAATAGTATTTCTGAAGAAAACCTACTCGGGCTGCGCTTAACCCTGATCCACACGGGCTAGTTGTAGATCGAAGACGTGAATCCCCGATACACAACAGCAACAGCAGATTATTACAAATGCTTTTTTTGCCTTTACACCCATTAACTATTTTTTTATTAGTGATGCTGTGCACAACGGAGGAGCACTTATTTGTTGGTCCTTCGACGCTCCGCCTCTAAGTCCTGCTGTAACAGCAGAACCGGTCTACAAGGCAGACAAGATCGTATAGGCGTATCGAAATTTGCGAGGAATTGCACGCACCTGACACAAGTTATCTCCTTGAGCTAACAGCTGGTCCTAGGAACAACTAGTTCTTTCCGAAGCTAAAAGTCAGACTGATAACGTCAACTGCTATTGAGATAGCGAACTCACATCGTAATATATCGGCGGACGGGGACTTCTAGGTTATATTTCATGTGGAGCTTATCGGTTTAATAGGAGAACTAAACTAGCATAAAAAACCTCCTAACCAACTCTCGTAGTTTGCTGTTTCATATAGCGAAAAAGTGAACCGAAAGGTCCTCTGCCGTCAGGCAGATGGAAGCACTGTTTGCTTCAGCCCCAGGCAGGTGATTCTGCACCAGTGTCTGGATCTCACGGTGAACCTCGGGGTCTTCACCAACACGATCCAAGTTAAGTTTCTTTTATGCCACGTGGGGTTTCCGGGGAGCCGGAATCTCTATGTCATCAGTGGTCCACACAACCCGAAGGACATTCCCTCAGCTTATCGGGAAAAGGTTTAAGAGTCTGATTTTGGGAGAATAGTGAAGCACCTCTGCAGTCGGCTCGTGTCGTCTATACACCCAAGAGCATCCAGACCCCAAACTCTGTTGGTGTGCAACGCCAACCTAAGCAATGTTTGTGGTACCCGGAGCGTATTAATCTGTCCGCAATAAGAGGGACAATGAATGTGATACGTTAATCAATGTTCGGAATCTGAGAGAGTGCTAGACGGACTTCCACACGTGGAGCTCATAGTTAGAAATCTTATTTATGTCCCCATTGCGCAATGGGCTCTCCATTGACCCTCACTAGGAGGTCATAGGAGACGAGTCGGTTACGTAAACTGTGTATATGTGATGTCCTGTGTGATAAGAAAATTAATATAGTAATAATAATATGGCGCTCTCCAAAAGTCAGTCCGCTCTAACGATGAAGTACTTGTCTTAGATAATTTATTCATAACATATGGAGCACCAACTCGTGACTATTAAATAAATTGATTTTGTATTGTTTTATTTGTTCGGTAATATTTCTTAAAAAAACATTCTCTATTCTAAAAAAATGCATCTGCAAGCATTGCGAGCTCGAAAGAATAACCCGTTGTTTTGTTCAGCTATACAAGTCAGTAACAAGTATCGACGATATTATCATAAACACTAGACTTTGAGTGGTGATTATGATACATTCAAATTTGGCGATCTGAAATGCAACTCTGAAGGACAAAATTCCTACTCGTAATATAACCAAATTGCTCAAAATTCTACCAAGCTACGAGTAACTATATGATAGAGCCAATGTTGATTCCGAGGGGCTTCAGCACAAGCACACAAAGTGTTTTCTTCTTAATCCGACTTTAACTTCTAAATAACTAGCTAGGAAGAAAATAATAAAATTAAAACCTATCATATACCTTCATTTTGAAAGCATGTTTGTGTAATAATGTTAGAGGAGCACTTCATTTATTAGCAAGGATGAACTGCATATAATTGGCATGTTACAACGAAACGACCGCAACAAATCTTGTGCATGATATGTATGTCTTTGCGAGCCGTACTGAAATTCCTCAATAAATAGCTTTTGAACAAATGCAAACGCAAGATCGCTTCGAGTCTCATAAAATGACTGGAAATATCGCTAAGTCGATTCGAGACATCGGCGGGAAAATCGTTTGAGCTGAATACACTTTAAGAGGTAAACGCAAATGCAGATAAAATTTTACCTTATACCTTCTATTAAATTAAAGGAACTGCAGTGTCACAATGCTTAAGTTCTCTCAGATAATCTGTAAATCATTCATAAACATTACCACTCGCGGATGGGACGAGGTGTGCCGGTTCCCATTCCAATTCTTACGTTCTACCATATATTTGTCCAAAACCTGCCCTCAGCTGTCTTTTCTTCATGGCAGGCCCTGGTACGGTGTCTCAGCATAACTTCACATCCTATATGAAATCAGCTGGATACTGTATTTTCGCGTTCTCCGCATTCCCTCGTCCTACGATGGATGCAATCTTGAGCAATGACCTTTGTGATCGTACTTCTAGATGCGTACATGCATTTGTCTAACAGCTATGCCTATATGACATATACGGGACTCCCGGGACTAACCGTTTCAACCACAAAATCTCGACCTCCCACTTCGAAGATTAAAGACAACGTGTCATTTTAATACACTATTTAGTCATTTATTCATTACTCACTCGCCTGCTTACAGTCACTTTTGCTATTGCTGTCAACATCATCAAAACAATATTACAATATTTTTACTATTATTATAATTAGTATAATTGCAATTAATGAAAAGCACGACACAAATGAGATAGAAAAGATAGCCATTACTCTTTTTGATACCTCTCAGAGAGTGGCGTAGCAGTGCCCACAACCACGATATGAAACGACTAACAACGACGACTGTTTGCGTTCGCCGTCGATTTTCACATCTTTGAGGTTCGTTGACATCCGCTTATATAATATCTGACTGTTAAAATCATACATGATGATGTTGCATTGCAATGAACGAAGTTGGTTAGACGACCTCCACCTAGACCGTGTCTAAGTATTCGCTATGGAGCTATCGTCGAAGATTAAGCTGAGGCCTGCTGGGGTCCGCCCGAGGTCCCAGCGCCGGATGTGTCCATGGCGGCTTACTGGAGAGCGGCCTGTTATATGTGTTGGCTTATTGTCTGCGCGATGTGTGGCGAGCTGATGCATGGTTCCAATTGCTGGCCTGGAGGCAAACACAGTGACAGTGCGGTTAGTATCCGGTATCCACACATATATATATATATATATATATATATATAAACTGTTCTTATATTATCAGGTTGAAACGAGACGAAATCTGTGACTTGAGCAGTTGCATAACAATGGTTACCCGTCCGCCTATTCACTTGCCATAGCCGTTCACGTTGCTGCCTGCGGTGTTATTACCGGCCTCCCCATTTGCGTTGGTCAAATGGTAGTGGTAGGCAGTAGGACCGACCATTCCTCCGAGGAGCATCTCCTGCACAAGTGAGTCCACTCTTGTCTTTCCGAGACCTTTTGCAATCTGGATCATCTCAATCATCTCCCACGTAACCGATTGCAGAGTCGGAAGAAGTAGCAACATTTCGACCAAACGGCCACGATTCTCGTATTGACGATCAGTCGTGTAGTTTGCAAGGGCCGTCTGCACGTGGTAGCGAAGAGCTTTAACCTTGCTTCGGTCATGGAGTCCGCGAGCATCTGAAAACAGCATGGCAACGTCAATCAAGTGTAATTAAGACGCATTGCGTTGAGAAGGCTGATATTTTTCGATGACAATGTAACATTTGTATGATATAGTAATATGCAAATCGGTCGAGACGGATGCACACACATCTAGCATAGGGATCGGTATATGAGAGCAGCTGGTGAACGTGTATAACGAATAACCACTTACTGGGATCGAAAAAGATGATTGCTTTGAGGCAGGCGAACTCTGTATCGTCAACGCGGATTTCTCGCATCGGGTGTATGAGCTCATTTATGATTCGTTCACTGATCACGGATAGCTCGGCGTCCTGCATGGCGTTCCTCGGCATCAGGAAATCATTGCCCAGTAGTAGGACGTCCTGGACAGGCAATGATCGACGAGCCACGCCGAGGACGAGGTGTTCACCAGCGTGAGCCCGCAACAGAGCGACCTGGTCATCCAGGGAAAGCTCGAGGAAGCATGGGAGACGTTTCGCCCAGTCGACGAGGCCGAGAAGCTGTTGTTTCATCGACTCACAAATATCCTCCAACGTTGCTATCTTCTTAGTTTGCATGTTGTGCTGTTCGGGTTCGCCGCAACCACCTCCGGAAGTCTAAAATGGCAACGAGACAAATGTCACTTGTTAATCAAATCATTCTACTAAAGATACAAGTACAGCCCGCCTCCATATGATTCAGTGTCTAAATACATATAATGGTGAAACTTACGCTTCGCGAGAACATATCAGCATTAATGAGCGATTTCAGATCGAGTTGACCTTGAGTCGCGAGTGCCTGGGTCTCCTCGTAGCTCTGCCGGCGGCAGCTGATACGATCGCGCTCATTTTGCACAGCTGAAAATCGTAGAAGAGAGACAATCACAAACCGTCGGTCAGTTAGTTAGCTGGTGTCGCTATTTTGGGGCCATGGATTTACACCAGTGCTGCGTCGACTCGAGGATTATTCGACGCACGGACATACACCTCTTCGTGTGTGTGTTGTCCCACATTTATCATCAAATCATCACTATGCATATTTGTCTACATCTTATACTTGTGCACCCGTGACTTTGTTCATGTCATTTGGATTCGTTCGTCTTCTTCCGCGTCAAAGGGGAAACAACAAACGAAGAAACTTAACGCATTACGGGGTACGGGGATTGCATCAGCGTCACGAGGCAAACTTGCAATATGGAGACAACGATAATCGTGAGCAACACCAGATGATAGGGAATGCATGACCCAGACGAGCGCGTGGATAACGCAACGATCAACTGACAACGACGGTATCAGCAGCAGCAGCAGTAGCAAAGAAAAGAGGCCTCGAATCTATTTGTCTATGTACATATAGGCTCGATATCAGATGAGCTACCCTCGGTAGTATCATTTCCTGTCACTGGTTGGAGCTGCGTGGCTGTCTACACCCGCCTCGATTTCCAGGTGGCCAGTTAAGACAAAAAGACCGCCACAGTCGTAGTGCACTTATGGGATATATATATATATATATATATCCCATAAGTGCACTACGACGGTGGCGGTCTTTTTGTCTTGTCGTCGCGGTGACATCGGTGGCAGTGTCGCTCCCGTGAAATCTACTTGTGCTTGAACTATTCTGTGAGGTGAACGTTTATCTCACTGTTAGGCCAACCCCCTCATAGTGGTGCACCTTTACAGTGTGTGAAGTTGCCTTATTCTTGAGGTTTTCGGTGCGAACGCCGGGATAGTCCGAGGCTGGTGCAAGTCTGACCGTGCCTCTGGTCGGGACGACACTGGGGCCTTTTTGCCTGGAACTAGGTTTGGCACAGTGTAGCTGCGCCGCTGCTGGCGTATTTTGATCCACGAACGAAGCTTCTCTGCCTTCTCGTCGGCCGGGGGGTTTAACTGTCCTTACCTGGCCCAAGGCGCGCGGATTCATCAGCTGCGTAACGGTAAGATGAGGGCCAACCGACCACCTGACAAACAGTCAGGGACGAGCTCTTTGAAAAGTAAAGTGGCCACTAAGGTCCAGGCGGACCCAAAGAAGAGAAACCTGCGAGTGGCTAGGGTAGCTATGTCAGTAGAAGCGAATACGTCGAGCAACACTGATTCCCCGGAGACGGAAAGCAGTGAACAAGAGAATATTGCGCAGCTGATTAATACTCAGCAAGAGAATACAAGTCCAGCTGACGAAGCCGGCGCGGTGTCCAATAACGAGTCTAATGAAGGTTGGAGCCAAGTCATCAACAGAGACACAGCCAAAAGACTGACTAGGATACAAGAACAACTACAGTCCATTCGGTCGAAGGTCATCAACTCCTCGAAGGGACTATTTCGTGTTGTAATCTCAAGAAAAACCGAGAGCAATATTAACGGCGTAGTGTCTACTTCAAGCGAACCGTTCGAGGGAAATCTGTTGTCCCTATGCAGTGAAGTCTTCCGTCTCTACCCATACTCCAAGCCCGAAGCACGGTTCAACCTGATACACGCCTGGACAAATACGGAGGACGAGGCTATGAAACTGTTGAAATTAACTGAACTTCTGAGCATCCCAGTAACTACGCAATGTCGGGACTTGAACCCGTTGTGGGCTAGAATCTCGAGTGTCGATCGTGACTTCAGTGAGGGTGAAATTCTCTGTGCTCTCAAAGATACCGGTGTCATAGCGGTGAAGAGAGAGACATGGACGAGACGAATAGGCGATGAGCTCTCAAGAATACCGACCGACAGAGTGCTTCTCCAGTTCTCTAAAGTGCCTCCGACCGAGGTGTTTCTCGCCTACAAGACCCACAAGGTAGTTATGTACGCTGGTGGTCCTCTCTCATGCTACAAATGTCAGAAATTAGGCCACAAGGCTGCGTCGTGCAAAAACGCTTCGACCTGTAAAACCTGCGGAGAAAAGGGACATTTTGCGGCGGGCTGCGTAAAGACACCAAAATGTGTGAACTGCAGAGGCTCCCACCCATCGACCTCGTCGCTCTGCCCGCTTCGGGCGTGTGAAATCGAAAAACGGAAGACGTGGATGGAACTACGCCTACTCCAACAAATTAGATCGGAAAACCCCGATGCTGTCAGCGTTGACGTGGTCGAGTCTTCTTCTGTGATCACCCCTGCTGCTAGCTCGCGATCTCCCCAAACCGAAGCATCGTCTGCGACTAACGCCGTCAAAACATATGCGGCAGTTGTCAGAACTGTGGTGGTTAATACTCCGTCAGGCTGCAAAACCAAGGTGAATCTTCCTGGGACAACTGCGATTCCGCAACCTGCGGCACCGACAGCACCTATGAAGATCAAGCGGGCGAACATAAAATCTAAGACTCGGTGGTATAGAGGCTCTCTGCTTAGCTCATCTAAACGTAAAACACCAACTTTGAAGAAAAACATCGTGTCCTCGCTGAGTCCGGCCCTCACTCTACTAAGGGCTGTCTGCCCAGAGGCTGCTAAATGCTTGAAAGGACTTCTCTGTGCTGTAGGGCCGATATTAACTGCTATTGCGAACCTCTCACATGGAGCTAGGAAAAATTCAATTCAATTATAATGTTTGGTTTTGATAATGTTACCCAGGTTGTGCCTAGCAATATAAAACAGTGTCAGGTCTGGTTGGGGGTACCTCAGTTCAAAGTTACGGGTTTCAAGGGCGTAAGAGCCAGTGTTTTTAGCAACTTCTCGGCCATGCACATCAATGCTGGGACTGGTGGCCTCAGAAAATCGGGGCTGCTCGAGACTCTCAATGACCTCGTTGCCAGCGAAGGCTCTGGTCTAGACGCGGTGGTCGTTGGCGAAACGTGGCTTAAATCAGTTGACCACAACAGTTATGGCATCAATGATTTCACTTTCGTGGGTTCGAGTCGTGAGGGCGCAAAGCAGGGAGGCGGGGTTGGTATCTATATCCGGTCCGGCTGCGGCATTCTCTCCACAGACGCTAGGAGCTGCGTGGACGGCAATGTTCAGGTGGTTAAGATTCACATTCGCAAGCATTGTTTTGAGGGTTTTATTATTGGCTTTTACTCTAGTCACATTCTGCATAAAGAATCTCATCTGGATTTGTTGGAGGACATTCTTCCAACAGATGTCTCCTTGCCGTGCATTCTCCTAGGGGACTCCAACGTCAACTTGTTCACGACTCCGCCTAGTGCTAGCTACTCGGCATTTTTCTCCTCAAGGAATCTGAGTCACATTATAAGTGGCGTAACACGGCCCGCCTCGGGTACGTGTATCGACCACATAGCGGTCTCTAACTGTAAGGGGTTCCTGGACGTCTCTTCGGCCATCTGGTGCACCCCTCTGTTCTCTGATCACTATCCTGTAGTTGTCTCTCTTTCAGGCAGAATAACCGCTAGTTATAGGAATGGTCCGCCTGTAATTCAGAGATTGCTTAAGCGTCATGACGCTGAGGGTATCAGGATGTTTGATCAGAGCGTCAGCGATTTGAGCTGGCTCAGGGTGCTGGACGCTGAAAATCCTAACGCGGCGTTCGAAGCCTTCTGTAACCTCGTATCGACTGAGTATGACCGTTGTTTCACTTCGAGCAGGGTAAACCTCACCACGTCACCGAAGAGCTTCCAGTTCACGGTTAGACTTCGAAGATTGCGTCGCAGCGTGAACAAGCTCTATAAATGGCACCTTAGGGCGGGCACGCCGAAATCCAGGGCGGCGTACCTCGAGCGTCGTCTGAAATACAAACGAGAACTTGGGGAGGCGCGATCGGCGTTTTATGAGAACCGTTTTCGAGCTTTTCGAGGGAACACGAGGAAGCTATGGCAATTCATTAATTCGTCGTGCGGTCGTGGAAACAATAGAGCCGAGCTGCCATGCTCCCTTATTGGTCGAGAGGGGCAGCTTTCTTCTCCTCAGGAGATTGTCGAGGAGATAAACTGGCATTTTGCCACGGTCGGCTCGCGGACGGTATCCTCCCTCCATCTCCAAGAAGATATTGGTCCTGACTTAGATGTAATGTGGGGGGATCGGAGTTCCTGTTTCACATTTACACCGGTCAGTGTTAGTGACGTTAGTAAGGCGCTCGAGTCGACTAAGGCCGATTGGAGTGTGGGGGCTGCTGGCGTTCCCAGTAAGCTGATCCGGCTGTGTGCGCATACCCTTGCTCGTCCGTTGGCTTCCGTGTTTAATATATCTCTTAGGTGCGGTGAGTTCCCGACGAAACTAAAGGATGCTAAGATCATCCCTCTGTTCAAAAACAAGGGTGATCGCCGGCTCCCAGCGAACTACCGCCCGATCTCCTTAGTCGATTATCTCTCCAAAGTCTTTGAAAAACTGGTTCTGACCAGGTTTGAGGCACACCTCGACGCGGCCGGGTTTTTCTCGCCCTGTCAATTCGGTTTTCGTAAGTCACGGTCCACGGAGCTTGCCTTAGCGCATCTGCATCAGGAGATCGTGAATTCTATCGAGAAGGGCCAACTTTGCCTTGGCGTCTTCTTAGATGTGTCGGCCGCTTTCAACTGCCTCCGGCATTCCTACTTCCTTCAGATGCTGGAGAAGCTAGGCTGCGCTTCGACGGTCGTCGCGTGGTTTCGCTCGTACCTGCTTGATCGGCAGCAGGCGGTGAGGGTTGGAGATGTTGAATCTTCTCCGCAGGTGATTAACATTGGTACGCCACAGGGCTCTATTCTGGGTCCCTTTATGTTCATCATCCTAATTAACTTCATCCTTCTGAAGACGGTATCGCTTAAGGCGTGTAGGGCTATTGCGTACGCCGATGACACTTCTCTATTGTTTCGTATTCGGCACTCCGAGATTCAGGGAGACGTGCAGGAAGCTCTCACTGTCGTTGAGGTAGTGGTGGGCCTATTTGAAAAGTTCGGCCTGGTCATCAACGCAGGGAAAACAGGCATTACCCTTTTCCGCTCACCCCATAGACCCGGTATGTCCGGTCCTGTTCAGTTTCGTGGCCTGAGCCTGGCTCTGTCCACGTCCGTGAAATGCTTAGGTCTGACTGTGCATGAGACTCTCAAATGGTGGAGTCATCTGGGGACACTGCTGCCCAAGTGCTACGCGGTGATCGGCTCGATCCGTCGCCTTAGAGAACTGGGCTTGCCGTCGAAGTGTCTAATTCTCTTGTACAAAGCGCTATTTGTGCCTCTGATATGCTACAACGTAGAGATTCCGTTGCCGACCTTTTCAGAGATCTCAACCTCCTACCAATTCGGGCGTGGTACACCGTCCATGTAGCGCTCCTCGCTTTTAAGATGGTCAGAGGTATCATTTCAGAAGAGATATCATTTCCAATCACCGCAGCCGCCAGTCGCTCTACCCGTCGTGCCACTCGATTTGAGATGCCATTTACTGTTAGAGAGTCTAGTCGCCATGCTCTGGCTTACCGACTAGCAGCAGTCTGGACCTCACTCCCCTCGGAGATCCGGGGCCTGTCCTCAGTAAAATTATTTGCCCGTGCTTTAAAAAAAGAAGTGCGTACACGCAGTAACTTTATCACCGATTAATGGTTTCAGGGACCCGATGGCTTTATTGTAATTTTCTGCTACTGTGTATATATTCTATTTGTCAATAATTGTGTTAAACATTGACGATTATAACTGTATATTTTGCTAAACTTTGAATAGTCGACAATTGTAGCAATAGTTGTCAGTCTACTGCCACAGGTCTCTGTTACCGGGACTAATTTCGCACACCGGACTGCGATGTGCCTGGTTTTTACAATTATTTTATTAGTTCAGATTGTCCTGATTTGTGTTTTAAGTCAGATTATCCTGACCGTGTTCTAAGTCAGATTATCCTGACGTTGTTTTTACACACCTTTATCATATTTTTTTTTACGCGAGAACTTAAGCATTGTTGAACTGCAGTTCCGAAAATAAACCTCAAATGAAATGAAAATAAAATATATATATGGCGTGTTCGTTCTGAGCTCAAAGTCTAGCCAAGTGAAGAGGTACGCAGAATGGTGAACGCGCCTGTCGACGGAGAGCTGCTACTGCTGCTGCGAATACCATTTCTATGGCTGTCCCGGTCCTGACGTCGTGTTTTCCAAGCCCTATTCGTTCGCACCTCGTTAGTAGATGGCCACATGTACGTGGTAGTCTATCCTCCTGGTTTGCACATAGAACACAACTGTGTTAAATTAAACAGCCACCAGTGGGCAGAGGGAATCGATTTTCCAACCACAACCACCAGAGAGTGCCACAGTAATTGCAACATGTCAATTATACATGTGCATATGCACATGAAAAGCACAAACGTTGTTATCTCTGTTGTTCTTCGTTGTTTTTTTTCCAGTAGTCGTTGTTGTGTCTGTCGGTATCAGCGTCACTGCTGCCATCGGCGGAACAAGAGGCGCGTAACGCTAGAGAACGTTGAAAAACCTCTGAAGACGAGTTGTCTAATTGAAACCAACACACAAACATAATCAAAGCATGAAAGCCCTGACGAGACGAACAAGTCATGGCAATGAAGCCAGTGACCGTGTCCTACCATGAGACAGCAGCAGCAACAATAACAATATCATATAATATTGTATTGCGTGCTGGTCGACAGTCCGCCGAAATACGAAATATCTACATCGAATGTGTTTTGATCATATTTCACCGTTGCGTTAGCTATGAGACAATACCATACGGTACGGTGTACATGCAACAAGACAATAAGAGTGGTATAATTAGCCAAGTTCTAATAGTGTCCACTCACCTTCTTTTCGCATTCCGGCACGGAAGCACTTTCTGAGGCGACAGTAGCGGCATTGATTCCGCTTGTCCTTATCGACGATGCAGACCCTGTGGAAGCGGCAACTGTAGACATGGTTCTTGCGTACTGAACGGCGAAAGAATCCCTTACAGCGATCGCAGCTCGAGGCTCCATAGTGTTTGCCAGTGGCGCGATCTCCGCAGATCGCACAGTACGGCGAGCCCCCGTGGGCTGGAGAAGGAGTGCCGGACACGACCGCTGTCCCTTGCACCGATCCCGGTGAACCGCCGGCCGAAACAGGACTCGCTCCACCGTTGCCAGCCGCGTACGCCGCAACCGCATGCTGTTCCGCTTCTGAAATACAGTTCACGCATCCTGCTTAGACGATATGAACAAATGTACAACTAATATACTGCTTGGTCGGCTAGCGCAACTGCAACACTCGGTTTTGCACAATATGGCACATCTAGCGCAATGTGATTGCGGATTACAGCCAAGCTTAACTAGCACAATGAACTCCCCCCTGAGTCATTAGGTAATGAGTTGTGTTCAAAATCGAACACCGTTTGTTTGACTTTCTGCCGAATTCAAACGCCTCGGCGGCAAATGAATTACGGCGGGCGTCTCCCCACCCCTGCCGCAACAGGATCTAGGATTAGAGCAATTTCTTTGACAGCTAATTGAGGCTGAGGACTCGAGTTCAGTCGAGTGAGAAGATAGCACTGTCATGACTCCTCCGAAGTGCTATTTTCGCAATGTGGTTTTCAGTTATAGTAGTGGGACCAACACAACCAGGGAAACCAGCTACTGAATTAGCAGCAATGGCGTCCTTTTGTCCAATAGTCTTACTCAGATGGCATTTTTCTAATGTCCCTCGTATAACCGAGATCGTGGCGGTTGTGATGTTGGACTATGCTTAAGACCTCCCTGAGGCCAAACAAAGCAAGCAGGGCTGGTCAACTAGGCCTTAATAATAATGGCCTAATGCCTTGCTAAAGTTTCAGTAGAACATACACCTGATGTATCGTCGTGCTTAAGCATCGTTCCACGATATACAAATGATATATATATATATATATATATATATATATATATATATATGTTTAACTAAAACATACATATATATATAGTAATACCTAAAAGGTTAAGAGCTGATGCCTGTCAGATAGGAGAACAGCTGAGGGTCAGCTCGAAATAACAATATATATATATATATACGTTTTAGTTAAACACAACATTACACATGCAAAGCTAGCTGAGATAGCTACGATAAGAATTTACAATTGCAAGTTGCAGTTTAAGAGGAAAGAAGTTAATGAAATTAGTGGATGAAAGGTTATTTTGTAGATTGTCCGAAAACGCAGACGATCAGAAGAAGAGAAAATGAACAGTAACCCAACGGGATCGGAAAGATCAATCACTTGGATCACAGAGACGTAAAATCAATGCGACAATATTGCATTGATCCTCGCGCAGCCTCCGCTTCGACAATTGAAGCATCATTAGACCTAACCTATACCTAAATTGATTTATACTATAAGAGAGTCACGGCGTCGGCAGGGAGCCGAAGGTTCTCGATTAAAAATAGGGTAAAAATAAGAGTGTATTATCACCAAATTGTTCATGCAATTACGATTTCACAATTATAATAGATTATTCTGTCAACAGATATTTACATTCACTCAAATTATTTACAATTCACAATATTCAGGGTATCTAATTCACACCATTATATAACATTATAACTGCAATATTTTCTTTATCTCCTTGGCAAACTTCCTGGTAGATGTGAGCTCCCTAACCTCCTTCGGGAGCGAGCTCCAAACCAACGGCATCTGATAAGCCAGAGACTGGCAAGTAGTTACCCTGACGGCTGTAGGTAGTACAAACTCTGTTGCCCGGCGAGAAGTTTTTCTGTCGACGGCCACAATGGGGAACGCGACATCGGACGGTATTATACCCTTGATCATTTTGAAAGCCAGAATCGCGGTGGAAACCTGACTTAACTTATCCACGGTGAGGAGTTTGTACCTGCCATAGAGATCGGTAACAGACTCTCTGCGGGACCTTCCAATTAGTTAGTTTTCTTCTTTCTTTTAGCATAGCAATTAGTTTTGTATGTATGACTCTTTCGAACGCCGATTTGAGGTCGAAGAAGATGGCATCAAAACAGCGCCACGCGTTTATTTCGCGGGCCCAATCGAATTGTGTGTCTATTAGCTGGAACACCGTACTGTATCCGGGCCTATATGCATATTGGGTTTCACTGATGAGGCCTTGAGCATTGGCATTGTTGTAGAAAGCCTTTGCATGCTATAACTGTTATCGAAACCGGCCTCTTGTTTCTGGGATCGGTCTTGGAGCCTTTCTTATGTACTGGACATACTGTTGCTATATATATATATATATATATGTATATATACACCTGGTATCTATCCAAGCCCGTGTCGATACACGCACGTTTCTAGTTGACCCAGTACCTGCCTTGTGCACACCTTCTTTCAGTGTCGCCTTAAAGATCACTGCCATCAACCTGTTTATTGTCTATTCAGCATCCTCACCTTTCGAAATCACAGCCTTAGCGGCAACGGTACATGTTGCTGTTGCTAAAAAATACATTTCCGTTGTACCACTGTGGACATTGTGGCGCAAATCGAACTCCGGAATACATAGCCTAGCTGTCGTATAGAGATTATCCGCCTATAACCACATAGCAATTCACCAAAATCGCTATTCTTAATCCCACCGTCCTGCGAGTCGAGATAACGCGTCTCCAATTGAGGACAAGTCAAGCTCAAAAAGGCTCAAGTGTTTCCCGAATTCTTCATTCTGTGTGTGGAGCAGCCATTAGAAATCAGCTAAGCGCTCTCGGTGGATTTCGTTGATATTGCGCACAATGCTATTATAGGTTCAATAGGTCTAGCAACCTACTGTTTAGTATTAGCATTAACACAATCTAACCAGTCTAGCAGTTGAACGCTAAGATAGACTATGAAAAATGAAAACCTGAGCTGGCAAATGGTCGATTGTATCCACCCTCCACACAGCTCTAGGTAGGATGCGCCACTGAACGGTATGAGCAACTTCAACAAACTTTGCTAAAAAAAAGAATGCTATTTGCTATTTATACCTCAGCAAAACAGGCGAAATGTCAATTCGCCTACTTAAAGTTCGTACTGGACCGTGGCTCCGGGATGTCACCAGAGCTGGACATCGGTTGCAGGTGATTGCCTTCTATATTATATCGTATATGTATCCCAAATTCAATGGTTGATTAATAGAAGTAAAGGCTCATAATATTTGATGCTGACCAAAAAATGAGATATCCTTGAATACTTTAGGTGTACATGCTGAAGCCACCTAATCATGAGAAGTGTTCGTTCAGGCTTTTACCTTTTGTACTTCAGGTTAACGAGAACCAGGGCTGAGTCACGAGCAAAGTGATTTGGCTCTTTGGCTTCTTCGACGAACCAAACGCAGAGAGCGTCCTGTGACATCGCTCTCTGGTTTCTTTTAAGCAAAGCGTTATAATACGTAACATGTTGAAAAGCATTGACACGTCTCAAAATGTTCCTGCATTTCCGAGGGCTTGCTGAGTTTTTTCAGTATAAACATATGAACATATTTCATGTGATTTTACGTAGGCAGTAACAACAGCCAGGAGTGAGAAATGCTTGCAAACCACTTATTCTGGTTTGCCATGTTTATGTCGTATGGATTCAAGGTGTTTGGGGGGTATTATCCGTCTGCTCAATGAGGGGTTTTTGTTGAACAGTATTTGTACAACAATGAATGGCTTCCGTTGTACAGTATCATGATACGGAGATATCCCGTAGACGCGGACCAAACAATCAGATTAAATTGGATCACTCGCAGAATAGCATCAGACGACCACCAGAGCCGCGAAATGCCATAGCCCTCCAAAATCACTGTTAGCATGAGTAAACATTGTTATCGAGAATTGCAAGCATACATATTGCAAACATTTCCTTCTCACTGATTGGGTGTTTCGTCAAACCTATCACCGCATTGATAATTGCCGCTTAGCGACATGTTACTACGCTGCGCAGGTGCGCGCAGCAACGAGACCTAAGATTGAGCGCGAGTGAAAAAGAGACAGAGAGAGAGGGAGCATGTCCCGGAGCGAAAGTCATTCTATGCAGTGGAAATATTTATTCAAACATACAGTAGTTCGGAATTTCTAGGGGTTATGGGGGTGGGGGGTGAGGACGACAATGTGTCCCGGAGAGATACATTTACCGGTGTCCAAACCAATTAGAAATGGTGTTAATTAGCTCATGACTGCGGGACGCGAGACCTCACCTCAACTTCCTGATGTTCGCTTCACGTCAATAACGAATCGCTTCTAGATAAGGTGTCAGTCCTCTCTCTCGCTCTGGGCTATGGCCACTGGCCTTATGGCAATTGGCTAGTTGCTGTTTCCAGTTCTCCTATTTGTCTACAATGTAAGATGGACAGTTGTCGCCACAAGAACAACAATAGCAACAGCCGTTGGCGTATGTCATCGGATCGCCTGATCACGGAGAGCCACCGATGGTATTGTCAGCCGGCATTAACAACAGTAGCGTCGAGTTCGAGTCGGCGTGCGGTCGACATTTTTCCTTAATATTTTCCCCCCGTATTGGCCGCATAATGGTGTTTGGCTGTGGGATTGTCCACGGTCTCGCCTCGTCTTTCGGTTGCAGCCATTAAAAAATGCCAACTCAGAGTCCCAGTGAAGCAGGAAGCGGAATGGTGTTGACTGGCCCTCATATCACTGATCTTAACTGATTCGTTGATACTACGGCCAAGAGTCCGTTTCGAGTTGACACTTTTCATTTTGCCTGCCTGCCTACCTACGTATATCTACCTGACTATTGATAATTGGCAGTTTCTCTAAGCAACAGCCAACAGCGATGTTTTTTGGTATCGGCTAGAGGGCTTTCTCGAGCTCGATTATGCCAGAGAGCATAATGTAAATGTATAATAGAGGCAACAGTGCTCCGAGCAGCGTTTACCCTACATTCTACGGTGTCTTTGTTGACAAACCTGTTCGTTTCTCTAACTTAAACAACCCGCCAGTTGTAGGTTGGGTTCTACGATTCTGTACAAGTCACCATCTTTAATGCTGGCATTGCAGACTCCCACCGACCTCCTATGATCCCAGTGCTCCGGGCTGCTGCTCCCTTCCGAGCTTGTATGTCCACTGGTGTCATCTGTCAACTGTCCCGGCCGAATGTGGTTACCCTGTGGGCCCATCTGCGGCGGCGATTCTCCGAGATCGCGCAGTCACTCCCTCTCATCATTCGGTCGGAACTGGCGTACGCCGAATGGTTGCACGCCACCGCGCATGCTCGAGTACTTCTGGTATCCCTCAATTTCGCCCCTAGTGATGCCTGTGCCATTGCTGCTGATTGTAGTCTCTGGTTGTTGCTGTTGTTGTTGCTGCTGTTGCTGCACAGAGAGCAGCTGTCGAGGCTGCAACTGGTATGCTCCGTTGCAGAGTTGGTCGTAGCCAAATGGTTCGGGCGTACCGAATCGGGGATCTCTCGAAGTTGCCAGCGTGGTACTTATTAGGGGGCCTCCTCCGGGCCCATTGCCTGTACTCGTCGAGATCGCGAGACGATTGAATTCGCTAGAGGGAGGGTCATTTTTGAGGTCGACTAGACACCATTTCTGGCTGTTTTTAGTGTCGGAAGAAGTGGCTGAATCTGGATAGCGGACCCCGTTGTGCTATTTGCGGGGGTTGAACACACAGAGGTGTGTAGGCTGCCGCGAAACTCCGTGGTTCTGGCGAGATGAAACTCGCTTGCAGTGAATCTTGAAGTCGCCAGTCGGCGGCCAATCAACCGATCGCCAGGGTAATCGATGCGTACGTCTTTGACGTGGCCGATAGCTGTCAAGCCTATGGAGGAGTTCAACGATGAGTCGCGACGGTTCCGACTTGACCTGCGGTGATCAGCGGCCTAAAGGAAATGTCCGATTGAGCAACGGGTTCCGATAATCAAACGTGGAAATGAGATTGTCAGCATTGGTCGTCTATGATGTCACGAGAGCACGTCACTGCAGCAACCTCTCGAGGGACGGATGTTTACGGATGAATTCAGCTGTAAGGTCTACAGGGGGCTGGGAGGGAGAGCCAATAGTGTCGGAGGTCCGGGTGCAGCTGTGTGTTTCTTTTGGTTACCCTTAGCATTCAATGGCGGTTCAATGGGATTGCCACATCACAGGGGAGAATGTTGCGCCAGCGCGGGTCCGGTAATATCTCGAGGGCCACCCCAGCCGAAGAGGCGCCTTATATATAAGATATGTGTATATACATATATACATATATATATATGTGTAAATGTATATATATATATATATATATCGATAGTCTAGTTCTATTCGACTATGCGCGCACACTGGGCCACTGATTTTGCACCGCTTTTCGACTCTCTACGTTCGAGCACTCGTCGAGATATCACACGAGGCGTTTCCGAGGTTTCACACGCACTCAGGAGCTCGCTCAGGCCGCGGGGGCTGGCTGTGACTCTTCGGACACGTCGTCGGAACCCATGATTGCCGTATCACACCTTCTTTTTCTCCAGGTTGAATGAGAAACTGTCACGTAACGCAGTGAAAGAAGAAAACGAAGAAATAGTTCCCACAAAAACCGTCTATAGTTCGTAACGTCCGCGCAATTCGAATGCGTCTCAAGGTACCATTTGATGTCACTAGCTACAAAAACGGGTCAAGCACAACAAGCAGCACCTACAATTTGTTCCCGTTCCACTGCCTGTATCTTGTGTTAGCCGTGCAGCCCACCAAGTACGGCCGTACTCCGGCAACGACAACGCTTCGACTCCGCTTGCCGCCGCGCACTCTCTTGTAGATGTTGCTGTCGGCGCCGGGAGAGGTTCTGGAGGAACGCCGAAGATCGTTCGCTCGAAACGAATCGTTCCAAGCGGGTCGAGAAGAGCGAATAGAAAAGAAAGAACGCGAAAACTGTGAAAAGGCGCTGCTACGCGTGTCGTTAGGCGTCCGGTAGACTTGATTACGGCGCGGCAAGGGTGGGATTATCGGGGGCGGAGCTACGTGGCTAAACGTTCGCAGGCGGAGTTTAACGGATGGCCGTGTGCACCAGGGATAGATGGAGATGACGGTCGCTCCTGGCGTCCGGCTCCTGTACATGACAGATAGCCAAGGCAGGCAGTGTGCCTCGAGTGTTTGCGTGTGTTTGTATGGGTGACCAAGTATAGCTCCAAGTTTAGCTGGAGTAGACGGTAGTAAATCGGCTAGCCAGCACATGAGGTGGTTGGTTTCCCGTTTGCTTCATTGGCCAATAGCGAAATAGCTGCGCAATCCACGTTCAAAGGATCATATATATGGCTCAATAAGATTGTGCCCACATAACGCCCGTGGTACGCTGTGGGGTCGAGGCTGTCGAGGAGATCCTCAATTCCTGAGTGCGTTGATGGGCCGATCTTGCTTACACAGATCGTAGAGGGTCACAAGCACACAAAGATCGGTGACGTTTGCACATGACGATGTTTGTCAACAAACGATTCTATCATCTTTGTAAGGGGCATAGTCTCTATGCCTGGCGCTCGGGTAAAACGCTCGACTTAAGTAAGCCCACAGACCTTTTACACGATCTGAGTGAATTGAGAGCCAGCGTTCCTTAAACCATTGTTGCAGATTATTCCACGAATAATTAATTATATGTTATCAGTAGAGTTCCATATGAGCGAACTGTGTGGTGTCCTTCTACCACAGTTGAAAACAACACCATGGTCTTCGCGAAAGCGCGAGACGAGACTTCGTTGCATCAGCCCAAGCCGATTGTAACGCTCTTCATCGCCGATGATGATCCCGTAACGCTATTATAAATTGGAGTAGGTTGGCTGGGATAATAGTCTTTCCCTGTGAAGAGACGTGGATCAAGTAGGTAAGCGCTTGCGAGAAACGAGACCGTTGCTATGAGGCGATCTTCGAGACAGACGTCGACTAGCTACAATATGCGCACACTTTATGGGAATGTCATGATGTTATCTCAAAATAATAATTATAGTTGTCCTAACGAAACAATGATAACTACAACGGAACATCACATGAATGACTAGTACAGTGCAATTAGACCTCGGTTTATCCATCGATATTCAACAGCTATGAGTATGAGAACTGTTGGTGATATCACATCGAGTAGACGTCATTGGTAACGACGTTATATTTACGTCATCCGCGGACCGAAATATGAGAACAGAATGGAACGAGCTGCATTTTCGATTGACAACATACTCTGAAGGAAAATACTCTCTCATAATGCCGTGACCCAGTCAGCAACCTTAACGGGAACGCATAATGCACATGCGTGACAGAACAGCCTCTTGTCACCTTGTGTGAGACTCTTAAACTCACTAAAACCCGTGTTCCCCCCACCCCTAGTTGGTTTGGAACGGCGTAAGCAATACTTCAAACCAACGGGTGTTGAAGCTCTAATCTCCCGTCATCCCACCCTCCAGGGGTGCGCCATCGGTGCTATCAGTGGCTGTCTCTCCCCTTATCTCTCCCCTTTGTGATCCGGGTACCGAGTTGTGGCTCTCTCCCCCGTGGTCAGCGCCGAAGCGCGCCCGTCGAACCTTTTCGAGCTCCTCCTTGGCCCTCATGATGTCCCCAAACCATTCGGTGACCTCTTCCCAGGAAGTCATCATGTGACTCACCATCTGCCCAATCGTCGTGCCTCTGATCGCAGTAGGACGCCTGCTCCTCGGTTCAGCCAGCGCTGTGCATTCGAGAAGGGTGTGTTCGACCCCGTCGGTCCTGCCGCTGTCGCAGAGAACGCACGTATCCATGTGCGCTTTGCCGATCTTGACCATATAGGTCTGGAACTGGCCATGTCCGGTCAGTATCTGCGCTGTCCAGTAGGTCATCTCCCCTCCCGGCCGGTCGTACCAATCTCGCAATACAGGGATAAGCTTCTTGATCCATCGGCCTTTCCCGTTGTCGGGCCGTCTACTCCACTCATTCTGCCACTTTCGCAGTGTTGTCCGGCGAGCCTCCGTGAGATCTAGATCGCCGTCCATAAATCGCTCTCTACGCTCCCCAGTAAGGAGGTCCCACGGCAGCACGCGAGCCAGGACCAGCAGGGCCTCAGTTGACACCGTGCGATAGGCCCGGGTAGCCCTAATCGCCAGCACTCGCCGAGCTGACCTCAAAGCCCTCGTGCTGGCGCCGAACCTCAGTGCCACCCCACCCCAGACCGGGGCGGCGTAGAGAGCCATGGACTCCGCGACAACCGCCATCAGTCGGCGTTTCTCCTCGGACGCACCTCCTACCCTAGGTAGAATCATGGCCAGATTGGCCGATACGCGCGCCACTTTCTTTGTGACCAGGGCGATGTGAGGCCGACCAGAAAGGCCCTGGTCCAGTTGGACCCCTAGATATCTAGCATCCCTTTTGACCCGTATAGGGTGGCCCTCTACATGGAGCACCAAGTCTCCCACTCTTTTCCTTCCGGTCAGGAAGACCGCCTCAGTCTTCGCCGGCGCGAGGTTCAGGTGGTGGTCTGCCATCCACTTCGACACTCTGGCTAAAGCTTCCTCGACGGCCCTCTTTAGGGTCTCTACATCCTTGGCCCGAGCAATGAGAACAAGGTCGTCCGCGTACGCGAGCGACTCGACTCCATCGGGTAGCACGACCTCCAAGACCCCGTCATAGGCCAGGTTCCAAAGTGTTGGGCCCAGAATAGACCCCTACATGTACCGTGAACGCGTGGCCCTGACTACTATATGAAAATGTTGATTTTTGTCATTTTGGTGGAATGTTGATTTTTGTCATTTTGGTGGCATAAACAAAGCAGACGACACAAAATGTAAACAAAGCAGACGACGCCCGCTAAACTAGCGGGGGAGAGGAGGAAAATTAGAGGGAAAGGGAAACGCGCTCAGCATGGAAGCCTATGGCAAGTGTGCGGAACGTGGGGGGTGCGGAAGTGGCGAGGGTTCGGAATTTAGCGGGCCTGTGTCCGCTAAAAAAACCCACACACGTGCATGCGCGTATCTGGTAACGACGCAACTGAATTCGAAGTACCGCCGCGCGCGCGCGAAAATTCAAACGCGCAGTGGGTGAGCCGTACGCCTGCGCGTATCTGGTAACGACGCGTCGTCTGCTATTGTGTCGTCTGCTGCTGTGTTGATGCCACCAAAATGACAAAAATCATCAACACCGGTGTGCGTAGTACCGAATTTGAAGTACCGCCGCGCAGTACTGAATTCTGGTGGCGCGCGCGCGCGCGAAAATTCAAACGCCCGGGGGGTTCGAACGCCGATATCTCGAGAACGGTGCGTCGGAGCGCGATTTTGAGGCGATTTTCGGTGCCCCCCCTCTAACTCCCCCCAGCCCCCTCCATCCCCCAAGCAGTCTCATAAACTGATGGAGGCATCCCCCCCCCCACCAGAAAAAAAGGCGACCTGAAAATTTGCTCCCGAAACGTTTTATTTTAATACCGTCGTCGTCGTGGTGCAATAATCGCCGTGGTCGTGGGCAATGCGTATGATTTCAAGCGCCTTGTAATGTCCAATAGCATAACTAAATGTTTCATCGCTGCGCGGAAGAATAACTCGCTTGTCGAAAAAAAGGGTTCATATGTCGGAATCGACGCTCGCTAGTGACCATTTCATTTCGTACCTTTCCAATTCTGTGATAAACGTAATAGTTATCATCATCATCATCATCGCTGCCGCCACCGTCGCCACCGAAAAGAGTGCTAAAAAAGGTGCTATAGTTGATCTGATCGGCGACCAAATGCCGGGGCATTCCTTTAATG